>JAEANM010020260.1:0-12149 GCA_017656035.1 Myanophis thanlyinensis
CAGATGCCCTGGCTTCTCCCAAGCATTTCTTTGCTTGGTATTTGTGGAAGAGCCACAATCAAGGGGCTAAAGAGCCGTATGCGGCTCGTGAGCCGCAGTTTGCCGACCCCTGTCATAGAGGAATAACCTGGGGAAGGGGAAGGAATTGATGCTGCCTAGGGAATAGTCAGATAAGAGAGGGCAGTGCCTACAGCTATATATTGGGTTGAGGAAAGGGCTTGGAAGAGACTACCCCTACGTTTTCTGGCTGTAAAGATGTGTACTTTCAGACTTGTAAGATTTTGTTGATACAGCCTTACAATAAAATAGAATTATCTCATCTAGGGGTGTTACTTATCTGGTCTATCTGGAAAGGCTGACAAATGCTCTCTAAAAGTTACATTATTGAGTTATTTTTAAAGATGCATTTACATTACATTTTAAATACACATCTCCATTCCTATTGTACAGGACTCTGACTATTTATACCATGCCTAGCAACCAATATTCATAGTACATTTATAAGGCTTTACAGTATGACACAGAATCTCTTGCTTCCTTTATTTATAAAATAAAATAGCATTGGTGATGGAGAGAAAAGCTGGATAAATATTACATATTTAAACATTAAAGATGGGAAACAGGATTTTAAAAAAAACCCAAAGGTTGCCCAGAAAATACCATTGGGACAAGATTAGCTTACTTAAACACAATCTCATGGATATAAATAGCTTGAACAAAATAAAGTAATAAGAAAGCAAAAAGCAAGGAGAATTCAGTAAAAAGGAGTAAAAGTAAGTTGGAATTTAGAAGAAGGGCCAGCATCTGTGCGGTTTTGTTGTATTCATGCCAATCAATCGTACATCATACTGAATTTCTTGGCTTCTTCCTCAGGACTCGGAGGTATAGGTTGCAACAGAGTGAATTTTGGTTAAACATTACAAGACATTTGGTAGTAAAACCTATTCAGTAGTAGAGCTAATTACCTATAAGAGCTCTCAATTTCTTGATGATTTTTACAAGAGGCTGAGCCATTAGATGTCCTTGACTGAGCAAAGGGTTGGACTAGGTGGCCTCCTGTCTTTTGGGATTGTACCTTGGTAGTTTTTGCTACCACTCACTTCCCTGACATCCTTCCTCTAATCCCAGTGTGTGTATAATTGGAAAAAGGAATAATTTTTCGCCATGTGCAAATAGGCGGCAATGTACACTCCACAAACAAACAAACAAACAAACAAACTTTGAGAAACCAAAATAACAAGTCAGAAGAAATTTGAACATGGACCAGATCAATAACCTGAGTAAGCATCTCAGACAATACTAGGGGGAATTACTAGGGGGAATTATATTATTTTTCCAAAATTCTGTTACTATAATTTTATAATAAAGATAACATTAGTTTGTGTGACTTTGATTTCCTAATCTGGTCCACCTTGTAAAAATGGGAAAAAATTAATCCATTTCTATAGGTCACATTTCATAGGTATGTCATTAGGGGATTTGGGGGGTGGGTGGGATGGGGATAGACCAATCTCATAAGAAGTAAACAAAATATTTTTTTTAGAAAAAGAAAGCACTTAAGAAAAAAGTCCAAATATTTTTTTTTAGTGAAACATTCAACTAGTTCTACAAAAGTAGAAGATTCTTGAAACAGCTGTCCTTGCTGTTTCAGTTTCCATGAAAATTGCCTTTTCCTAGAAGGCCCAGTTTTATAGAGAGAGATGGATAAGATTGCTTCTAAATCATTTTTTGCATCATTAGAATTCTGAGTTCAGCCTCCAGACTTTAAGGGACTAACAATTTTTTTCTGTCCAAGATCGGAAGAGTTCCTTAGTGACTATAGTAGAAGGAACGGTTATCACTCATGAAGATACTGATTTAGATTCAAAGGCTGGATGGCTGTGAATGTAGGAGTTCGCAAGCTTCATATTCCCTTAAATTGCTGCAGCTTCTTTTAATGTTGCCTCCTACTGGAGCCCACTGTCCATCAATGCTGTATTAATAATGTATTTTTAATGCCATTGTACTTGGTTTTCACTCATTGAGGTTGTCCAAGGAAAATGCCTTCCATGTTGCTATTATATTGCCATATGAATGTATTTCATCCACACAATTATATATGCCTCTAAATTCTAGATTAAACTTCCCACCTGATGTTGCTGCTGATAAAGCAACTGTTATCCGTCAGTTCTTACTTCCTGGCAACATTAATTATTAGGTCATAACACTGTTTTGGAATATATGTAGCACTTAGTCAAGTCAGTAACATTTCCAACATATTACTGTTGTTAAATACTGTTAGTGTTGCCATTAATTATCCATGGCTGAGTATTTAACAAAACTAATATTTTGGCTTAGTATTAAAAAGACCATTATCCAATCCACAACATGATGGATGCGTCTAACACACAGTGGTTTTCAACCTTAGTAACTTTAAGATGAGTGGACTTCAACTCCCAGAATTCTTCAACTATTAAACATTGCTAAGGTTGAGAAACACTGGAGAGTAGCCGAGAAACAAAATTATCTGTATAATTAAGTATCCCATACTATATTTTCTTATTTTATTTTTGACTCAAAACATCCATATTTATTCAAATCTTTTTTTCTTCTTAGGGAAATAATTTTTCACTAAGTATTATGGATGGGTTGATGATCAGTTGTATTGCTCTAACAGTAATTTATCAAACTTTTCTCTGTTTATCAAGAAGAGCAGTTAACAGTTTTCTGGATTTGGATTTGAGAACTCCCCATTTGAACTAGTCTACTCTTTAATCCAAACTATTCCAGCTGTTACTGTATCCTGCTGAGGGCCTGGCGGCTTCTTGGCTAATATCAATTCTGTCCTTGGATTCCTCTTAATTAGCTGGACTTGCAAAGACATAATTCTTTTAGATCTTTTTTTAAACATGCAGCCTAGCAGATCATTATGTAAAAGACAAGTTGTAGTTTCTTTCATTGTCATAGCCTCTACTATATTTCAGGGCAGTTTTTGATGTACAGAAAGAATGGGGTTTTTTTATTTCTAGAACCACCTAGTTAGATCAGACTAACTGGAGCTGAATTATGGCAAATGGGAATGTCCTATACAATTATTGAGTTATTTCTTTTTTTTTTTTTACTGTATATATCTTTCTGATTGAAGCCAGTGCCCTATTTTACATACCTTCCAAGCTCTTTTTCACAGATGAGAAACCACATTTCTGCTCATAAAGAGTATTTCCTTACATGTTTCAGTTCTGTTTCACAAATGTTTTGCTTCACAGAGATACTCTTTTCTTGAAAAAAAAAATATTGAGACTTTCTGCTGGCCCAAGGATAAACATACACCAACTGCCCATACTTATTTTGGTGACTTATCTATAGAATAGTAATAACGGTTTGGCTGTTCTTGGATGAAACAAGCTAGAATCTTTTTCTGCTCATAAACAGGTCTTAATCTTCCATACAGATCACTTTAAAAAAAAAACTTCTATTTGTTTAAAATATAACCTGTTCCATTTTAGTTGGAGAGAGTTTCTGATTCCATAAATCATTTTGTTATGCTGCTTTAGGGTGAAATGAGTGGGTTTTTATTTCATAGAGGGTGGCCTATAATACTAACGGTATGGGCATCAGAACAGTTTTACCTTTGTGGCTAATATTAATTGCATGCTGGATTGTGTGATTCAAAAAAGATATAATTAGAGGATAACAGCTCTTTCCAACCAAGGTCAAAGGCTCTTTTCTCTGAGTGCCTGCGATAAAAGAACCGAATCATCTGACAATCTGAATTAAACCCGAGCAGATGCCATATTGCTATTTACCAAAAAGGATCTTATGACCTGTATCATCTTCTACCTTCTTTTTCAACAGTACATCCAATCATAAGTAAATGACTTTATAGTTTCTGCCACCACCCACACAGATGATAGTTGTTTTGTTCTTGGTTCAGCTTTATTCAATTTTAACTCATGGAGGCTTGTGCTAGAATTAACTGCTTTTTGTCATCTGAAGCCCTGTTCCTGATATTTGACAGAATTATTCAAAAGGATGATGGTTGCTTTCAGAAGCATTATAACAGCAAACTCAAATGTGCTGGCCAGGGCCATTTTTGGCCTTCCAACCTCCCCATGCATCTTGTATTCCCTCTCCCCAGGCCCCAGAAACATTTTGCAGGCCTCCAGAAGCCTCCACATGGCTCGTTTTTGCCAAAAGGCCTGTTTTTCGCCCATTTTTTTTCAAAAACGAGCCGAACAGAAGCTTCTGGAGGCCTGCAAAATGCCTATGGGGGCTGGGGAGAGACTACAAGACACGTGGTGTTGGGAGGCTGGAAAATGGGCCGTTTTTAGCTGACACCCCCCCCCCCCACACGTCTTGTATTACCTCTCCTCAGCCCCCTGAGGCATTTTGCAGGCCTCCAGAAGCCTCTGTGCGGCTCGTTTTGGGGGGGGGGGAGGACAAAAACGGGCTGTTTTTTTTTTGCAAAAACGAGCCGTGCAGAGGCTTCTGGAGGCCTGCAATATGCCTCCAAGGGCTGGGGAGAGAGAAAATAAGATGCACGGAGGGCATAAACATTTTTTCTTGTTTCCTTCTTCCAAAATCTAGGTGTGACTTATACACCGAAAAATACGGTATTTTTGGTTTAGAGTCCAAAACCTTGTGCTGGCCTTAGTGGAAAGACAAGCTTGGAGCTAGTGTGTAAGCTGTATCCCAAATTAGCCAAAAATGGCTGATGTCAAAATGCTGAGCAAGATTATGACTGGTTTATACATTGATGAGAGACCGCTAGAAAATGACAGGGCTGCAGATTACACTACCAAGTTGAAAAAAAATGTCTCGGGAGAAAGCTATAGTAAAACGCTTCTGTATTGTTATGGTGAAACTACATGGCCATGTCTGGAACTCAACTTGAGTTTATCTTTGACCTGGTGTTTGACCTATCTTTGAGTTATCTTTGACCTATTAAATGGTGTTAGATAGCTCTAAAGATTATCTAAAGACATGTAGGATTGCTGGAAGAAAGAATCCAATAATCATCCATTTTTTATATAAAACCAGTTATCAAAAATAAAATTCCTTCCTTCCTTCCTTCCTTCCTTCCTTACTTACTTACTTACTTACTTACTTACTTACTTACTTACTTACTTACAGGAAGCAGAGAAGATAGTCTTCTTACTGCTAACTAATCATGATTGAATTCTACCAATGTTTTTCTTCTAATACTGGTAGCATATATTAATCTCCAGTTTTGCCTCTGTAAAGACTTCTTACTACTAAATAATCTTACTGTCTTCTTACTACTAAATAATCTTATCATGATTAAATTCTACCAATGTTTTTCGTCTAATACTGGTAGCATATATTAATCTCCAGTTTTGCCTTTGTAAAGACAAGCATCCTTTCTCTTCTGACAGATATGTAATTCCAAAATAGGTGATAATAATTTCTTATTGCCACATAGATTTTTGCTATAAAATGCTTAAATTCAGATTTTTTCCAAGTCATATAAAAAGCAGTAGTTATGTTTGTTATGAGAAAAATCCCACATGATATATTTCACTTCTTAACTGAAGTGGTATTGTTCAGAATTGTATGACTTCATTCTGTTGTATATACAACTTCTAATATGCCGAACTTGAATTCCATTATTTTTTTCCTCCTGCCTTTGAATCAGTGTTAACTCCTGCAACTGGCTGGACTGAGAGAGAGCGACTGGTTTCATTTCTGAGGCAGGACTGAAATTTGGTTTCTATCACAGCGCTTTAATCACTGCACTAAATTGTCTCTTTAATTTGACAATATCAAACCTAAATCTTGTGTCCTTAATTGTTTTGTTTTCTAAGAGATTTTGCAATAAAAATTATTTGTTGTAATTCTTCGTGCACCTGAAAATAAGAAATATCTAATGAATTTGAATTAAATGTGACAACTGTTTATTTGTAGGCCTGTGCATAATTCTCAATGAGAACCTTGATCATATTGAAATTGCAATATGTTCTCTATACTGAAATTGTACTTTTTCTCTATAATTTTCCTTGCTGGTAAAAAAATAAATACATCTGGATATTGTATAATATAACAACTTCAAGATAAATAATATGAATGTTCTGAAATTTAACTTGAGTCTGGATAATTGAATCCAAAAGAAATTTTTGTTATAAGTACCATTACTTTCAAAGTGGTAATCAATTCTACTTGCTTAGGACCAACCAGGATAGAATACAATTAGTCCTCAACTTACAACCATTCATTTAGTGACTATTTGAAGTTACAAGGGCTTGTGGCTGTTTTTCACATTTACAACAGTTACAGCAGCTCCATAGTCACATGATCAAAATTTGGACCCTTGGCAACTGGCATGTGTTTATGATGATTGCAGTATTCTGGGGTCATGTGATCACCTGTTTAACCTTCTGACGAGCAAATTCAACGTGGAAGCCAGATGCACTTAACTACCATGCTACTAACTTACGGATTGCAGTGATTAACTTAACAATTGTGGCAAGAAAGGTTGTAAACTCACTTAACAACTGTCTTGCTTAGCAGTGGAAATTTTGGGCTCAATTGTGGTCATAAGTCAAGGACTACTTATAAAGATGGCACTGAAACACCAGGCACTACCTGAAAGAACATCCCTCCTAGAATGATTTTCATAAGAAGTCACATCTTGTTTGTAAATGAAAGCTTCTCTTGATGAAGTGCCTCCCATTTTCATTATTTTCATTAAATGTAAGGTTGGACCCACATAGCCTGCTTGGATTATAATATCTTGTATTGGTAGCAGTATCCTACCATCTCTGGGATTATGATACTACTTCCTGCCTTGCTATTCCTTTTCTGTTTATTTAAAAGGAACACTGGGACTGATATTTTTAAGAAAATGTATCATATTGGGAAGCATCTGTCTACTTCGATTCACAAGTCATATTAAATTTACTAAATTTATATGCCACCCAGCTTGCCTAGAGGCAACATTTTTAAAATTAAGACATAAGGTCGTTTATTTCTTTTTGCTTATCATGCTGTTTGATCCTAGCTATTATGGCTTGTAAACACACATGTAGTGAGTGAAGCTAACCGATTATTTATTCCAGAAATCATAATTAAGCATTATAGCATAGCACAATTTTTGAACTGGGTCATCTTTTCCCATATTAGTATTCTGTTACACCATACAGGCAAACTCTTGCTGCTCTGAAGAAGGACTTTGGCCAAATACTCAGTGCTTAGGATCTGCACCATTTTTCTCTAATATTGCTTTTTTACAATCCTACAAGATTTACAGTTGGGAATAAGAAAAGGGTACATAAATACAAGCAAATATATACTTAAATGTCTTCAGACAGTATTATTTTGGTTGTTTCTCTCTCTCTCTCTTTGTTACGAAGTTCCTGGGTCCCATGGATTTCAAAAATGCAAAATCTCCCATAGCACAAAAGAAGCAAAGCTTAAGACCTGAATGAAAAGAAAAGCAAGAAGTAAGGAGGCAGTTTCTAATTCTATGCAAATTAAAAAGACTAATAATGTTGTTATGATGCTCAAAAATAATTGTTGGCACAGTTTATGTTGTTTTTCGGACGCTCTGCTCTAGTTTCAGAAAAGGATTGATCATAGAATGAACATGGAATTAATTACTGCTTTATTTTAAAAATCGCTTTTCTGAGGCAAGATTGCTTTCCCTCAACTAAATTTAGATTTGCACGACTGGCATTCAGAGCTAATCCTTGGATTACATGAATTGTGCTTAAACTAGCTACCTAGAAAGCTGGGCATAAGGCAGTAGCAATAAGGCAGGCTCAAATGTGCCTCTTTCTCAACAGGGAGGCAAACCTGTTTTCCCAGTTTGCTGGAGCACTAGTTGGAAATGGAATTTATGAGATAAGGTGACACTTATTCTTTGGGCAGTGAGGACGGGGGCCTGTAGGATCTTGTTTTCCAGACCTGCTCTACAGTTCAAGAAGATTTCCTTTGGGAAATTACCTCTGTTGGTGCTTCTATTGAAATTGTGGGTTAGGATATGAATTCATATGCTGCTACAAGAGGTATCGCTGTCTTTTTGGAAAGCATGACACTTGGAACCTAGTGCTTTTTGAAGAATTTACTACTGTATCTGCTGTTTTCTAGAAAAAGACTAGTACAAAGTAGAAACTGCATCTCTCTCCTCTCTTTTTTTAAATTGGCAGTAAGGAGCTAGTATTATCCCTCTAACATCCAGCATATTTTACTAACTGTTCTCTAGGTTCTGGCAGTCTTCTGACTTTCTCTGCACCTCAATCCACTAAGTACTCTATTTCCAAATGCACATTAAGGGTTAGGTAAAGAGATTTGGTAAGATGACTAATGCTGTTGATGGCTATAGGCTTTGCTGGGGTTTGGCAAGACTGGTAAATGATGTTCTCAGAGTTCTTTCATGATTTTTGTACAGGAAAGGAAACTTGGAAACTATTGAAAAGAAGCTTTTGCGTTTCTATCCTGAGAGAGAGAGAGAGAGAGAGAGACAGGCTTCTATTCACCTTAAAAAAAGCTTTATTTTAATCATACTATAGCTTTAGGAATTAGCTTGTGTTTATTGCTGACTCCACCCTGCCGTGCCTGTTGCAAGAATCTGAAGAAGCAATTGTGTTTTTAGAAGCAGAATGACGAGAAATTCCCCAGAGGCAAATGGAGAGTGTGAGCTCTTAAGTACACCGAGATGCGGGCAGACACACACACGAGGGTTGGGAACTCCCAAAGATAGAGAACGAGAAAAAGAGAAAGAATGGAAGTGTAAACAGGAGAGCCAAACAAAGTGGGAGGTGGAGGACAAGAGACCACCTTTCGCTGTTTAATTTCTATCTTCCCTTCCACATTTTTGGTAATCACTTTTTAGTCTGGTCTCTCATTCTGGGATCAACTCCATCAGGTTCTGGGCTGGGATTGCCCAAACTGACATGATGTACCTCTGGGTGAGTAGAGATTTGTCCGAGCCAACACGCTTTGAACAGAGAAGGTGTGGAAAGTTGAAGTTTCTCTCTAAAAGTACACAGCTGCTTCTTCTGAACTGTATTGCTTTCAGGATTTCCAATATACTAGAAATTTGCCCTTTTGTAAATATATAAAGGTGTACAATTGAATATTAACTCTTGTTACTGAATTCTTTAAATTTTTTGCTTCCTACTGAGAATACACCAGAGAGAGTGCTGTAGTCAATTTAGAAGCTTTCATTTCCTGATTGCCTGTAGGTAGGAAAAAGAATTCTCTTTTTCTCAAAGGTGTCAGGTAATAAATTCATTATTCTGAGATGGCTACTGTGATATGACTGGAGGACACAACTGCAGGAAGGGGAAGGAAATAATCAAGATGGTGTAATTGTGTATACGAAGGCATCTGTCTGATACTTTGCTAAGATTGTCAGAAATAGGTCAGGCAAGGGGTAAGCTTTCTTCAGTGACAAATACTGAGCTTGAGTTACATGCACCTCAAATTGTGGAAAAACTGAAAAGCTTTTGATGTGAGACTGTTTTTGTTACTAACTGCTACTTTATGTTAAAACCAATGTAATCTACAGGTTTGGAAATATTCTGATGTTTATATCTGTGTTGTGGAGAGGTTCATCTACAAATTTCTGAAGTTTTAATGAAATGCAAGTCAAACACTGCCTACTTTATCAAACGTGATTACAGCTATGAATCATAGAGTTTTAAAAGTTTTAAGTAAAAAAAATAAGTAAAATGGAAGTCAAAATACCTTATATTTTACAATAGTATTTGGGGGTATTTTAAATACATTATGAGTAAATCTGCAGAAAAATAAATACCTAATCATTTAATTCTGTTCATCAATGCATTTTATTTTTCTAGACAAATGAAGTAGATATGATATTTCATGGAAGGGGTATGTGAAAGATAAGCATGCCCTGAAGACCCTTTTGTTTTAGTTAAAAAAACTATATTAAAGCCCATCCTTCTTTCTCTCAAAAATTTATATGGGCATTTTACTTACAGTGATCTGTAAAATGATATATACATTAATTATGCAATCTAAATTATGCAATAACAGATAATCATCTTTTTTCATATTTAGACTCTTTGTGGTTTCCACTACATTTCATGATGTCTTTCTCAATCTTTATTATTACTTTACTGTTACTTCAAAATTTGCTTGGGAATTGTTTAGGGAATATATTTTTTTTTGACCAGCATGATAATTTTATTATACTAAAATCTGGTTTTACAATTCTCCTTAATTGTAAAGTCGCTTTTAGTATTGTCTGTCTGTCCATCTGTCTATTTTATTTATATCCCACCTTTATTGCTTTTACAAATAACTCATGACAGCAAAAATATTCAAGACACTTCCTTCCTCCTATTTTCCCCACAACAACATCCCTGTGGAGATGGATTGGGCTGAGAGAGTGTGACTGGCCCAAGGTCACCAAGCTGGGTTCATAGCTAAGGTGGGACTAGAACTCACAGTCTCTCAGTTTAAGTTTAATTTCTTAAAACTTGTACCTAAAGAAGAAGAAACAGTTTCAGCAGAACTGAAATTTGATTTGCTTTTTCTGTTTTCATCTATTGTGATTGTACCAGTTTGTAGCCAGTGTTTCATATCTGGAAACACATCCTCATTGCATAAATATTCATTGAACCTAATGAAAACAACTCTAATACACAAATACTGCAGGATGTCTTGATCTAGGGTTTGTATGATATATTGTATTTAATATTGTGAGGCTGAAAAATTATGTAGGAAAATCACAATTTGTGATGTCACTTAGAATAATTCCTTAGGGATGCTGATGGCATGGATTCTTTTTCTGTTATGAATGCCTCTTAAGCACCCATTTTCCTCTGCCTGTTTGCCTTTGCAAATGTGATTCTTATGTATGTTTCCTCTGGTAGAAATCCACTTCTAGATGGATTTGAAGTACCCATATAATTGCAGCTGAGTTTCTTTCGTAATTCCCATACAACTCAATGGGATTTATTCCTAGGTAGGTAGGTGTGCACACTGCAAAATATGTCACCTTAATGATTACTTAGAGCTGCACCTACATATACTCAGGTATGGTATGAAAGATAGAAAATGAAGAGGAAGAGAGAGACTTACCTTGATTGCTTTTGTACTGCTTTGTTGGAAACTCTTTGCAGTTAACAGTTAAAGGGTTTTTTAAAAAATAATTCTGGTTTTTTTTTTCCTGCTTTTAATCAGCTGCCCCTTAGAAAATACCTGGGAAAATATTTGTCAGAGTTTGGGGGAGATAGGAAATTTGGTTAAATTTTCTCCAGGCAAACTTGAATAAAAGAAAGACTTGTGAAATGATGATATAGAAGCTATTTGGAATGTCAATGTTACACAGTACAATGTGGAATTTCACTAATATCAAATATGAAAAAGAATGATCAAATGAAAGTGGCTGCATATAATGATTACTGAAAAAATATGCTGTTGAATGTATACAGGGAGAGAAAAAAAATTGGGGAAGACATTTTATTGTTTCACTCCTATAGACAAAATCTTGTCAAATTGATCTCTCTATTATCTGTCTGCATTGATAATACACTCTATTAGAAACGGTCTGCCATCACCATCTTGTTTTCACCCATAATATCTGGACTAAGTTGCCCCTTACTCCTCTGGAATGCAACTCCTGCCTCTGGGAATCCACCTCCTTACTACAGTCCATCACATTCTTCTCGATTTTAGGAGAAAAACAAATCTGATACACTTCCCAGTCATAATGCACTCAATCTTAATCTCTATGTTCTTTGATTGGACAGCAAACAATCAAGAAAACAAATACTGTAAGTGACTGCACTAAAATTCATGTGACAATTTTTTTTTCTCTGTGTTTTCTCATTCAGTAAATTACAAATAATGAAAAACAAAAATGTGAAGTACATGTGAATTAACTGAGGAAATTCTCAAGGAAGTATTTAAATTATTTGTACTGAATTCCTAATGGTATATTGAAATGCAGAATTTAAATGAATGCTATAAAAGTTGGACAGTGAGACAAGAGTGTACATATATCAGATTTTTAAATTTTTCGGTAAATTATTGAGGCATACTTTTTTTTAAAAAAATATTTTTTTTTATTTTCAAACAAACATACATACATACAAACAAAACAAAAACATAAAACCATCTTCCAGTTATAGTGCGTCCATTGGTTACAAATTATTTATACTATCTTTTCATAGTCCTCA
>JAEANM010020261.1:1487-12148 GCA_017656035.1 Myanophis thanlyinensis
TCTCTCTATCTCTCTGTGTGTGTGCATTTCACTATGGAACCAAATTATTATCTTGATTCTCTTTGATAGGATAAAAATGAGTGGTTCCTTTTTAAGCCGATATTTTATTGAAGTTCCAATATTAAAGTTGTAACAAAATAATCACTCATTTATGATAGAAAAAGACACTGCTTGCTAAGAATTTTTGATCAAATGTAGTATCTAGATTCATAATCTTGAGCTGGTAATAGTTGTTTGCTCTCTGTTTAGGAATTTAGTTCTTTTTATAAAATGGAAAGACTGATTAATATTTTTCTGTGTGGTCAAGGTTTAAAAACTGAGCTATTTCATTATATACCATTGTATCTTTCTTTTCTTTCTTAACAATAACATGTATTAACAATGAAAGGAACCAGGACTGCAACATTCCACCGTGGGTTTACTCTCACTCTGCTACTAATAGATGCTTCTATATCCATTAAGATGGAAACAGATGTTTTTTATTGAGAGAGAGATTCTGGGAAAAACTGGGAGGAAGGCATATAATACTCACTTTGCCAAAGTGCCCACGACCTAGCACAGCTACAAAATGGAAATCATCCATAGTGAGAGGTATTTTTCTCAGATGACTGCTACAAAATAAAAGAGTGAGTCAGAGATGGCTCCCTACCACCAGCTCTATCACAACACACATACACAAATCCTTATACAGAACTAAAGTAGTTAATGAAAATCAATGATTTAGCAAAATCAGCTCCGGGCACACCTTTTTCCTATGAATATCTAACAAAACTTTTTCCAACCCTTCCAATTTGTGGACTTTAGAATCCCTTAGCCATGATGGCCACTGAAGATAATTCTGGGAACTACAGCTAAACAGGTTAAGAAGGAAGTTTGAGACAGGCATTATTCATCTATTAGGAAATAAATAGGACTGAAATGAGCAAAACAAACCACCCCTATTTCTTTATATGGGGACTTATCAAAATAATTGTATCTTATACAGTCACATGAATAAAGGACTTATATGGGATAAATGCAGGTGTAATTGATGACATACCACTAGATTTAACTGACATAATTTTATCAGTAAGCACATACGAGATGTAGGTCAAGGAGAGGGAGCAAAAACAAAGAAATATCTAAAGACAAGGAAATTATCTGTGTTTTGCCTAGAGATATATTAACTCAACTCCCATTAGAATTCTCTGCTTGCAAGGTGAGACAGTACACTGTGGACATTCTACTGTGGTGGGAAATTAAATCATTTATTATCAGACATTGTACTGGTGACAATTTATATATCCTCATTTCGGACATCACTATATGCATTAGTGTTTTTGAACCACTATGCATTGTGCACATTTAATGAAGCAAATCCTAGGTAGAAAAATCAGTGTATCAACAATTATGCATTTATTTGCAATACAGACTGTTTATAATATGCTGACAAAACAAGGGATTAGAGATATAAGTGACCTATTTCACAGGAAAGGTTAATTAATAGCAAGATAAAAAAATTAAAGAGTCTATGATGGCAGAAAAGAGGGGAGAAAGCTGTTACCTACCTATAAAAAGTACTTTCAGATCCTCTAGTCTCACCTCCTGATCCTAATTCCATCTGAAAGACCTCCTGTACAGTTTGTGAACTCTGCAAAGAAATATAAATGTAAAAAAGAAGTAACTACTGGAAAGCAGCAGCTTCACTGGTAATAAACTGAAAAAGAGACACTTACCAGTAAGACCTTCCTAGGTAGCTCAGGATCATCTTGGCCCAAATGCCCAATTTGAACTCTATCCCCATCCAAGTTCAGCTTCTCAATGGCAATGTCCCTGGATGGGGGGAAATGCTAATCTTAAGAATCACATGGAAAATTACTTCAGAAACTACAACTTGAAGAGAAGTGGGGTTAATCCAGGAATTTACTCCAGAACATCAAGGGATTGAGACACTGATGGCTTTCCAAACGTTTCTGAACTACAAGCAACCCTAGCCTTCATGGCCAACAGTAAGAGATGTGGTTAGCTGAACATGGGGACAAATTTTACTTTAGGCCTATAATTCTGAGATGATTTAGCAGGACATCTTGTGGTCCAATGAATTTTATATTAGCCCCTCAAATACAGGCAGGTGTGATGGCTCAGCAGTTAAGATGCTGGTTTTGTCAGCTAGAAAGGCAATAGCCTGGGTTCAAGCCCAAAGCATTGCTTGATGGGGTGAGCTCTTTCTTGGCCTAGCTCCTGCTAATCTAACAGGTTGAAAGCATGCAAATGCAAATAGATAATTAGGTGCCATTTTGGTAGGAAGGAGAGCAAGCTCCATAATGTCATGCTGGCCATATGACCACAAAAATATCTTTGGACAACATTGGCTCAATGACCATTGGAACATAAATGAGTGCCACCCCCTTATAGTCAGTTATGGCTAGCAGAGTAAAATCAACAAGGACTCCTTTCTTTCCTCAAATATTTGGATTCAGAAATATTTCATCAGCCAACAGCAACAAAATAAAAGAAGTTTAATATGAAAAAAGAAAACATGGGTTTTAAATGCTGCAGTAGCTAAATCTTTTAGCTGCTCATCCCTTACCTTCAAGTATAAGAAATACCTACCCAGAGGTCTGCCTACTTTCTGAGCCAGATGTTGGGGTCATCTGCGTTGAGGGGCTATAGGTGCCTGTAGTACTGGCAGTGGGAATGATGCGTCGCAGGAGACGTACCCATGTGGCAATATCAATGTTCATCTGACGAGCACGCAAGAAAGCTTTTCCTAGGAAAGAAACAGATGAAGAAGAAGAGCTGGAATTTTGTAAGTCATGAGACATAGGCAGGCACACACATTAAGAGGATTATGCGATCAAACCAAAGACACACAGAGCTAGCACCCCATTTCCACAGTAGCCAAGAGATACAGGTAGCCCTTGACTTACAACCACAATTGAGCCCAAAATGTCTGTTGCTAAGTGAGAGTTGTTAAGTGAATTTTGCCCCATTTAATGACCTTTCTTGCCTTAGTTGTTAAGTGAATCACTGCAACTGATAGTTATTAACCCAGTTGTTAAGTGAATCTGGCTTCCTCACTTACTTTGCTTGTCAGAAGGTCACAAAAGAGGGTCACATGACCTTGGGACTTAGCAATGGTCATAAATATGAACCAGTTGCTCAGCATCTGAATTTTGAGTACATGATCGTGTGGATGCTGCAAAGGCCATAAATGTGAAAAACTGTTATAAGTTGTAATTGTGAATGGTCACTAAATGAACTGTTGTAAGCCAAGGACTATTTATACTATACCTTTGTGAAACCTGTAAATAGCTTTCTGAATTATTCCTCAGAAATTGATATTTGGAGGTATATTATTATGCTGAACAGAACATCACAGCTATGTAAGTGTTAATTTCCTTATCCCTCATTAATCTTCTTATACTCCTTTCAAAACATTTAAACCTAATGGTCATCAGTTCCTATGACACATAGTTCTGTAGGCTAACTCTGTGCTACATGTAAATATTTGCAATTGTTCCAGCCATTCAAAAAGGGCCATTTGATTAACTAATAGTCTAATGCTATACCAGTCCATAAAAATCAAGAATCATGAAATGAAAATCACTACAGGAATGCATGAGATCAGCGGTATGGGAAAATTCTCAAATCTGCCTTCATCAATTCAAATTTAATCATTTATGTTTTTATTTATTTACGCAGAAAAATGCCATAGGATAAAACAAATTAGCATTAGCCTCCATCCAAATACCATACATTCATGAATAAATCCAAACATACTGTATGGGTTCAAGTCCCCAAGACGAGGCAACAATAGAAGAACTAATTTTACATCATGGCCAAGAAAGTGGGTGATAAAATCCTTAGAGTAAAACCTACCTTTGCTACTTTATTACTTAAATGTATACATAACCATTATCAATAAGATCTTCTTAGTCTGCTAACAACCTCCATCATGGACCACCCTACTGGGGCCTCAAGCCATCTAGCAGAATCAGCTCTTCAGGCCCTTTCAGTAAGCCAAGAGGGGTGGGGGCTTCTCTCATCCAGAGGGGCACAATATTCCAGAGGGTGAGAGCCAGGGGAGAAAAGGTTCGTCTCCTGGACCCCACCAGTCAAAATTCCTTAACCGACAGGTCTGCAGCATGCCCCTTCTGCCAGACCACTGTTGTATACCAATATAAGTACTACCCTTTTATCTCCAGCTCCATCCAACTTAGACTAGGAAACCTGAAGGCCTCCAAATGTTATTGGACTCCAATCCTCATTAAACTAAGTCAGCCTAACCCCCAAAGTTTGGATTATAATAAAGCTGTTATAGTAAATGATGTTTTGTAAGGATTAGGTTAAATTATTGAGGTACTCTTCATATTCTATGTATGTTTCTATGGTAGATACCCATGTATGTGTATTTCTCTCATAAAAGATGCAGGCATTTAACATTTAATGAAAGCAACTACTGAAGCCATTTTATGAAAATGATGTGTTCAACTTATGGAATGGGGTATTTTAATGCAGCAAAAAATAGTTAAATATGTTACAAGTCTAAATTTCCTTGGGGAGGCCAATAGGTTACTTTTCTGCCCAAGATCCTAGCAGGAAATATTCCCTTGGAGGAAAAAAAATGCTTTGGAGAAGCTCATCCTTGGCCTGCTCATCCTCACCCTTCCTCGTTCACACAACAAGAGTAATGTGAACAACCCAGCATGATATGCAACAGTGACAACAGATCTTCCACAAGAAAAATATGCCAATGTGATACTACAACACCTTATTTCCAATGCCGTTTCTCTCTCAGAGCTAACCAAAGCTGGTAATCGGTATGACCCGGTCCTTCAACACTGTAGACTAAGGAAGCACCCAAGCAGACCAGGCAAAACTGGCTGGTCAAGATTCAAACAGTGGTCTGAGTCCTTACCTTGTTGCTTGGAAAAGATCTTTTTCTGTCGCTGGAGCTTGGGTATGCGCTCAATGACAGGGTTAAAGAAGATAACCTGCAGCAAGAGAGGGTACTGTAAGGCAGGCAAAGATGCAGTGCATCTTGAGAAACAGCTCCTGCTGCAACACTGCTGCAGTGAAAAGCAGCCTCGAGGCTCTGAGGCTGTTCAGCAAATTAGATTGACCCAGACACAAACAGCAACCTCTGGCTGACTGGAGCTGATGAGCTTCCATCTAAAAAGAGGAATTCAGTCTTCTTCCTCCTCCTCAGCCATCATCAGCACCTCATCAGACATCAGCCCTCTGAGCACAAACCTCCCACCCTCATTTCTACTGCCCCACTTTCTATAATAGCTGAAAGGTCAAACCCCCAAAACCAAACCTATAATCAGAAATCACAGAAAGTGATGAAGTCTTTCCTACTACTCTTTATCTTTAATACATTCAAACTGAATCACAACCTGGCTGAAATATAAAATAAATACTCTCTCAAAATAAACCTAAGGTTATAGGTTTATTAACAAATAAAGCAGAGAAAGATTTTTTTTTAATGAAAGCTTGGAATAATACAAACATTTAGCAGCATGTCTAAGAGTTCAAAATGTGGGATCCAGCCACATGCTAAAGCCTTGAGACTCTACAAGCAAGTATATCTAGTGTGGCTTCTGGAGAATCACAACAGGATTGGATAAGAACCTCTAACCCAATTAATGAAGCACAACGAATCTAAAATATTTGTACTTCACTCAGCATCTCAAGGATAGCATTAATTATAAGCAAATATCTTGTAATGCAGATTGTTTGTTATGGCAAAAATTTTCCATAAAGTAAAAACTTCCATTACAAACTGGTCAATATTAAAAAGATGAAATATTTATCCATTACATTCCATTACTTTTGTAATGATTTGAAATTTAGTATCATGTAATATGTAGGACATCAAAAAAAATAACAGTGTTGTCCCAGACTATTCGACAATTTTGCTCAGTAATTCATTCATTTTTTAAGGCTGAGCTTTTATTAGAGGGACATTTCCACTTATCTTTCCCATAAACTGTAATAAATTATACACTGAGATGTTCCACAGATAATTCAAGTTTTAGTGCAATTTAGTTCCAATCTAGAGCTAAAATATTCCATCATCATATACTGATTTGATTGCTGAAAATTGCAATATTGCTTTTCAAAGATAATCAGGGAATATCTTATCCAATATTAAACATGGGGGATGTACATAAAGAAAAAAACAGGTTGATTAAAATATGGGGAGTTTTTGCAAATACAAAAATGCGTGGGGTAGGAATAGCTTTGTTGATTATTTGTCCTTTATTTTTTTAAAAATGAGATGCCTGAATACTTTTTCAGTAGCATGTAGATAATAATGCTCTCCCTTCATTCTCTCCACAACTGTGACATGTACAGCTAACACTTATATATAAAAGCCGCCATTGTTTAAACCCATTCACTGTATAAAAGTATTGTAGAACAATATTTGGGACATGTAGCTGCTACCATGCTCTTTTTGGATTCTAACACTTTCTATCCTCTCACTCAACTAAAATAATCTAAGTATTAAAATGTCAGTTGCCTCCCGCCCATCTTGATGCCAATCTTTTTTTGTTGTTATTACCTCTGCTAACAGAGTGCCCTGTGGCTCCAATTCCAGGTGAATTTCATGGCGTTCATTATCAAGAAAATCTTCCAGCTTGAGATATTTCAGGGCACAGAGACTGCGGTAGTCACGCCAATAGACACCAATTTCCAGCTCTCTTGACTGATATGGAGAGAAGAGACCCGTTAAAAAGGTCAGCAGCAAATATCACTTTCTCCACAAAACATCCACCACTCCTACAGCGAGGTCCAAATCATTTCCTAACAATCAGTTAACAGGTGCGTCACCATATTTCTCTATCTGAAGAACGGTGATCTCAAAGACTACACAGAAGTAACCAAGATCATTATGAACAGATGCACTTTAATAAATATGAAATGCATTAATTAGAGCGCAAAATGAAATAATTGCTACAGTAGCTCCTCTCCCAGCAGTTATTACTCATATGACCATGGCATGAAATTGGGGGAATAACATGACTTCTTTGCCACAGAGATATGAGCAGAGCGATGATTATACAGCATAGATCTGGTATCTGAAGCCCATTAAAAAGGCACCATTTTTGCACGTACCCTTTCTAATTCCACTGTGAAAACCTGGTTCCAAGCTTGTAGGCCGATGGATTTCCAAGGGGTCTGGCCTACAACTCCATTATCCAGCTTCAATACAGCACTTACTTCATCTATGAGAGGAACAATTGGAATAAGAGAGAGAGAGTTGAGGATTTCATTTCATGCTGACCGAACTGCATTAACACCAATGCAGCACTAAAGCATATCTACATCCCTCTTATTCATTCTCTCATTTTAGTGCCGATCACCCTCAAGTTTACTTACTGCTGGTATCTTCCGATTTGATGGTGGTCCTGCCGCTTACACTACCACTGCGATTATACAGCCCTCGCCCACTGCGGCTCATGAATGAAGGCCGTGCTTCACCAGGACTGTTACAAGGCAGGCAGACAGTGGAGCCCCGCGTACGTCCTGGGACAGCCTCCAGCAATCCACTGCAGCCCAACAACTGCACTTCCAGGGTCCCTGCCAACAAGAAACTGCTAAGAACCAAAGTTTGGAAAGTTTGAAACAAAAACAACAATACTTTCTTTGAGCCTTAAGAGAGTGAGCAAGAGATTATGCAAAAAAAAAATAAATCCCATTATCTCACTTGTGTATGAAAAAAGAAGGCACATTAAGAATGGATTAGAAAGTAGAGAAAACAACTACTGTATGAAATGGGGGATACTGTTTAAGTGGAAAGTCCTGATTGTTGCTGCTATTAACAATTACAATTACAGTTTAATTTCTACATCACCTTAAAGGGCTCAGGTTGAATTAAACTAAATTTTAATTTTTGAATTAAAAAAAACTAAAGTGAAACATTCTGGCAATAGATTGACCCAACCTGTGCCCATGGGGAAGGGGAGTGCAGTTACCTGTGAGTGGAGATGGCTTTGACAGGGTATTATACTGGTTATGCTGGTAGGAAGTGGCATTGCGGGCACTGAAGGCAGGAGAAGAAGCCAAGATGAGTTCCTCCTTGATGATGCAGGCCTTTGGATGATCTTCAGGCAGTTCAGACAGACGTTGCTCCAGAGAATATCGCAAAAGATCCAACTTCTGGCTTGATTCGTTCAGCTTGGTCTGTGCCTACAGCAAAAGCCCAAAATCATCAGGTACCAATTTGGCTCAGCCTAGTAATGACCCATTTTTTATTCTTCTTCCACATCGCTTCCAAACCAAGCCTGACATATTAACAATGATATAGACTCAGCACCCTGTGGCACACAATTCTTAATTCTTCAGCAAGTGGGCTGTTAAATCCCAAGTCACATCTCAGTTATAGAGCTTGTAAGTGGGAAATCAATGTGCAGTATTTCCCATGCTCACGGTACAGGTTATAGGAAATTTATAAGAGCAGAGCATGTAATGGGATGGTCTTGTTTTTTACCTCTTCTCCAGCAATTATTAAAATTTAGATGTAAATGTTCTGACAATGAATAAACCTGACACAACTTCTTTGACAAAAACTGATTGCTTTTTTTTTCTTTGAGAGATTTAATTGACTAGGGACATACAATGTGAGGCTTCAGATCAATAGTGGCCTCCCAAAATGTCAACTATGACCCACTTCAAATCTTTGTTTGTTTATTGTGTTTCTAGACTTCCCATCTCCCAGGACAGACACAAATATTACCTTCGAACTGTAATTTTTAATATGCCAGGTAGGAGATTATTAAATATACCAGAAAGTCATACCAGTATTAATTTAATTTAATCAAATGCAACTTTTGTCTAAATTGTGATTTTTAAGATTCCATCTAGTCAGACACAGTGCTTTGTCTAAAGACAACTGAGCCTCTCTAGCACAGGAAGTTGTGTTTGGACAATATGCAAATTGACTGAAAATGCTTATTTGTAATTCCAAAAACAGCTAGAAATACCAGTATGGGAACAGTTGATGCAAAAGTCACAAATATATGTCACAGAATGGCATAATTGGAAAATGAAGTTTAGGTTATTTCAAACTCACATAATTTACAGCAGCACTGAATTGCTTACTACTTCATTTCTTCAATCATTTTATGTATCTTTATTATATAATACCAACCAAGGAAAATGCACTATTACCTCAGAAATAGCATGACGATCCTGAACTTTGCTGGAGCTCAGAAGGCGCAGTGCATTTTTGGCACCCTCAGATATAGCATATTCTACTTGGAAGTGATGGCGAAGCTCCTCAATTCTCAATTCTATGGCGCTTAGATCTGTGTTCCCTGCAAGGAACATTAAAAAGGTCAGTTTATCTCCATTGTATGCTTAGCACCAGGGACCCTGACATGGCACCCACAGTTTCCCAAGTTCAGTGCCAGCCTTAACTATGTATTTCCCAGAATATCCTCAACCCCTTGTAAATTCAAGAGGCATTCTTAGGAATTAAATGTGATTGAAGAATATAGTCCAGTGATCTATTGGAAGTAAGACTATTTGCCTACAAATAATAGCAAAGGCACATCCAAGGGTGGAGGGAACTGGAGGAAATATACAGAACGGCCTAACTGATAGTATATAAACGTAAGTGAATGTATAGTGACTGCCTAATTATTGTGCCAGCCATTTTGTCAGCTTGACATGTACATTTTATATTGCCCACCAGTCCAAAAAGGGATCCCTTTTTGAAGAATGATAGACCCCTTTGTGCCTAATATGTGCTTAGCTCCAGAGGAAAACCCAGAGACCTGTATCCAGACGCAGAAATAAAGGCTTCATACCAGATGGGGAAAGATGGGACTTTAAACCATTCCAAAAACCATTTCCTGGTTCCTGAAAGGTTTGAGAGGGCAACAGGGGCATTGGCCTTTCTGAAGGACAGCCTGGCTATAGTATAAACAGAGCCTGCAGCAAACGGGTTTCTTCTTCATCCTCTCCTTCACCTTGCCCATCTTCCATAGTCAGCTGCACCTCGTCAGCTTGCACAGCCTTGCGAATCTGCATGCGGATAATATTTATCTTGGTTTTGCTATCTTGTAGCATTTGCTGGGCTGTCTGCAGTAACTTCCGATCCTAGATGGAAGACCAAAGGGATGGATTGAATTCTCTCCAATAGAAGTATTGAAAATCACAGCAAAACCAATGCAGCTGGCAATAGGTTTAAGGCAGGAAGGCAGGAGGGAAGCAGACATAAGCTATAAGAATACATACAGAACAAACCGGACTTTCTTCCAGAGTATTAACAATTATTATCTCCAATAATTATCTCTCATTAACTCTGCCTATCCAGCAAGAGTTGGCCAGTCTTTCAAAATGTAATCAATCAATCAATCTGGCAGGACCCAGGAGATGTGCCTTCTCTGCTGTAGCTCCTGGCCATTGGAACAGCATTCACATTGAGATTTAGCTGACCTTGACCCTGCCTGCCCGCCTTTGAAAAGGCATTAAAGAACCTGTTTTGTCCACCCTTCAGTGACCAGTATGACCCACTGGATTATTTTTTGCCCCAGCACTTTATGTGTCTATATAACATATTCTGGGTGGGTGGGGGGGTTTGTCTATTTTATTACATGGTTTTATTGAATGTATCATTGTTCTTTAATTATGTATACGATCCTGAGTCAAGTGACAAGTGGATGGTT
>JAEANM010020262.1:0-12148 GCA_017656035.1 Myanophis thanlyinensis
TGCCAAGAAAGGTTATAAAATGGGGCAAAACTCACTTAACAAATGTTTCATTTAACAATAAAAATGTTGGGCTCAGTTGTGGTAGCAAAATTATTTTTTTTCCTGAAAAACCTCTCTTAAAATTAAGATGTGCGTTATACGCACGTGCGTGTTATAAGCCGATAAATACGGTAATTCTAGCTTTCCTGAACTAGTTTCTTATCCTCAGCACGTTTTTTAAAATTTGGAGCCAAATGCTTTGTTTCTTGCACTTTTGAACACTTAACACATGTTATGTTCAAAAGTCACAACTGGCTAAGTCAATCCAAGATACTAAATAATCAGTTACGATGTACAGGCTACCGTGGTTGAGTTTGTATAATAGGCCAAGTCAGAACAAAGTCGTATCATGCTTTAGTGCATTTCTTCTAGTCAAAATGTATAAGATGTGCTGGGGTGCCTGTTTTTTGGTTTGGTTTGGTTTTTTAGGAACACTTCTATTTTTTAAAAAAAGCTCTTCCACCAGACCCTGGACCCCAGCTGTGAATTTGCACAAGATGTTTTAATTTTTTTTTTCTTTCCCTGACATAGTGTGTCTCTCTCTGGTATTGTTATTTGTTTGTTTCTTTATTATTTAGTACAGTTCAGGGATGAATAACCTTGGCAACTTTTAAGATGTGTAGACTTCAACTCCCAGAATTCCCCAGCCATCACACATCGTAAAGTTACCAAGGTTGGACACTCCTGTTTTAGTAGAACAGTCGAAGATAATTGGGGATGACAAATCTCCTGGTTTAATTCAACTTTTTCTGCAAAGAAAATGACCCTGGGTTAAAACACAGCCCTGAGAGCAGAAGGTTTTCAAACTGTGGACTATCTACCTCCCTTTTAAAAGAGGAGCTGGACTTAAGTATGGATTTGGGGCATGCCAAGCATATGGTTTCTATTAAACTATGTGCTTCGCTTCCTGGGGTAAGGTGTGATCTGGAATAATATAAGATAATTTGCATAACTGGCCTAGGGTGCTATACTTAATATTGGGGAGGAAAGAACTGCACTTTTAATGGGAGATTATATGAAGTATTCATGGTTATGTTATGTACTGTATATAGGGAATCTCCCCTCCAACCTTTTTTCAGGGGGTTGGTTCAGAGGTGAAATTCAGCCAGTTTGCACTATAGAACTGGTTCTATAGAACCAGTTATTACAAAAAATCTCCTTTTGTTTTTTGTTTTTTTCCCACTTTGCAGGGTTAATCCTGCAAAGATTAACTTTACAGGGTTAATCCTATAAATAAAGCAGTTGTTCCTAGCCTAATCTTTATTGCCTTGCTCACAGAACCTGCCTCTCCCCTTATTACATTTTAACTTTGGTGAAGTTTAATTCTGTGCTTGGTGATGTTTAATCCTGTGGCCACGCCTACAGAACCGGTAGTAAAAAAAAATGAATTTCACAACTGGCTTGGTTATATGTATACACTACATGTATATGTATATACTACATGGAAGTTATATTTTTTTATCCTTTATTATCAATGCACAGCATGTGTGCAGGGAAATTGAATGAGCCTCCATCGGTACAATTACTTTATTATTATTTTATTATTATTTTATGAATTGCTTAACTGATACTGGTCAGCTGAAATTAAACTTTTTGTTTTTGCTTATTAACTCTTGATAAGGATGTATTATTATCTGACATGGTATCAATTCCAGGAAAAGTCATTGTCATTTGTTATCACTACATTGATAACTACCTCATTGTTTCTACCTAAGAAATGTTGGGAAAGATGTAGCAGCTATTTTATTTTTTATTTTTTAAATGTATGTAACTGCTTATCTGTTAATAAAACTCTAGGCAATGAACAATAACACCACGCCCCGGGCAAAAAAAAAAAAAAAAGGTCACAATATAGCGATTCCTTTATATTAGTGATCAAATTTGTATGAGGAATTAGCTCTTGATTTATCGTTTCACTTTCATACTTGACCAGCACAAAAATATACATAAATAAATATTTCTTTGTAAAAGTTGAGATGAAATGATTGTGGGATTTAGAAATGAAACAAGTAGTTTAGGAAAAAGCTTCCAAAAATGGTGAGTTGGGGGAAGAAAAGGCCTCGGAGTGGCCTTCTCAGAGCTCCTGGGACCACAGAACAAGACAAGAACAATAATTGATCTATTCTCATAGCTGAGAATGAATTAGGAAAAGTGTTAGGAGATGGTCTTTAGGGACCTGATCTGTGGTTCAAACAAATAAGGGAGTTCAAAGGAGGCTTCCAATCAAGCGGATTAAGTTTTAATTGGTTAGAGTCGGTGGACATCCATACTGTTTCTGATTGTTTCTCTGATTCTGCAGATGTGCTTTTACATCCAATCAGAATTTACTCCTGAGTAATTACCATAAGGCTAAGAAAATTGACCTTATCGACTGTTTTAATAAAATCTGAATAAAGGTGCCATGCAGCGCTTTTGAAAGCGCAAAAAAAAAAAAAATGTTTCCAGAAACACAGGGACATCTAGGTAGCAATTGGCCTGCAACTCTCAAATATTTTTCCAGGATTGTGCTGAAGCAGCAGAGGGGGGGAAAAAAAATGCAGCATAGAACATAGAATCATAGGACTGGAAAGGACTTCGGAGGTCATCTAGTCCAACCCCCTGCTCAGTGCGGGAGACCTTATACCAGTGGTGGCGAACTTTTTACTTACTGAGTGCCAAAAAGTACACTCTATGCATGCACCATCTGCACATGCATGCAACTTTTGCACATGCAATGCATGCGTGCTGCACGCACATGAGCAACCGCATGTGCAGGAGAGCTCCAAAGACTAGCTGGATTTCCTGCTGCAATCGCACACATGCTCAATGGAGGCCTGAAGACCAGCTGGGTCTCTATAAAATCGTGCATGTGTAATCGCATGTGCATGCTCATCTAGAGGTAAGTTGGCCGACAGCTTGTGTGCCCAGCAAGATGGTTCTGTGTGCCACCTGTGGCACCCGTGTCATAGGTTCGCCATCACGGCCTTATACCATCCCAATCAAATGGTTGTCCAGGTTTATTCTTGAAAAGCTCCAATGATAGGAGTATTACTCAACTTTGGGAGGCAAGCTATTGCATTGATTTATTGTTCTCACTGTCAGGAAAATTCACCTTAGTTCTTGGTTGGATCTCTCTTAAATAAGCTTCCACCCATTACTTTTTGTCCTTCTGGTGCTTTGGAGCAGGGATCCCCAGTCTGTGGCCTAGTACCTGGTGGGAGGCCATTTGGAACTGGACCATGGAAGTAGTGGGCAAGCGTGGGCGTGCAAAGCTACATTGGTGAAAGCTATGTGTGCACACAACAAAACCATCCCCCCACCCCGCCGGGCAATTAACCGGAAAAGTTGGGGACCACTGCCTTGCAGAATAAGTCATCTCCCTTTTCTGGAACAGCCCTTAAATTATTGGAAGACAGCCGCCATGTCACCTCTAATCCTTTGAATAGGCTAGATCAGGGATGGGAAATTGTGGCTCTTTTATGACTTGTGGACGTCAAATCCCAGAATCCCTGGGCAAGGCAACTTAAATAAAATGGAGGAAACATTTTAAAGTGTAAGGGTTCCTTACACTTACACCTCACAATGTTTTCTCCAATTTATTTAGGTTGTCTTGCCCAGGGATTCTGGGATTTGAAGTCCACAGGTCATAAAAGAGCCATAGTTGTCCACCCCTAGCTTAACCCTTACACTTATACCTCAAAATATTTCCTCCATTTTATTTAGGTTGCCTTGCTCAGGTATTCTGGGATGTGAAGTCCACAGGTCATAAAAGAGCTGCAGTTACCCACCCCTGGGCTAGATATATCGAGGCCTGTTAACTGTTCCTCATATAATTTATCCTCCAGACTAAATTATCATTTTCGTTCTCCTCGGCATCATTTCTGTATTATGGAGAGCAGAACTGGATGCCGTATTCCAAGGGTGGCTTCACCAGTGCCAATATAAAAGCGGTATTATCACTTCTTGTGATTTTGGTACTGTCCTCCTGTTGAGGACAGCCTAGGATTGCATTGGCTTTTTTGGCAGCTGGCTGATACTTAAGTGGTAGTGAATTCACCAGGAAACCTAGATCAATCTCACAGTTACTACTGTTGATCCAGGTATCTCCTAGTCTATACTTATGCATTTAGCTTTTCCTCCCTAAGTACTGCTCCTTACTTTTCTCACATTTTCTCCGCATCTTGTTGGATAAGGCCCAGTGTACGCAACTTCTGTCAAGATCCTTCTGAATCCTGAGTATCAAGTGTTGGCTGCTTGAAGGAGGTTGCTGACAGTTCTCCATGGGCACTCCCTTGTGTTTCAAAACTTTTTTTTTTTTGCCTTGAATCTAAAACTGATAACCTGGGGGGGGTGATGTTTGAGGAGGATATAAAGGGAGGAGATAAGGATCACAGTGGGGAGGTGATGACAGAAACTGACCAAATAGCACTAGGACTACTGTGGGTTTCCTTTGGAGTCAGTTCAGTGGGGTAGACAGATCTCCAGGGATTATAATCTCTCACCATCTATGAAAAAAGAAAGGAAAAGATTTTAATTGCAGCCCTATAATTTTGTGGGGTTACGCTCCATGGAGTTTCTCTCTGGTGTTGATCAGACTGTTCCTAGATTATTGCATCCAGCTTGGGGCACCACTTAGAGAAGACATTGACAAAGTGGAACATGTCCAGAGAAGAACAGCCAAGCTGATAAGGGGTCCTGGAAGGGAGAACTTCAGAGGAATGGTGAAAGGTGAATGGTGAAAGGTGTTGGGTATGTTTAGAAGAGAAGACTGCAAGAAGGTTAGATCAGTGTCTTTGAATATCTGAAAAGCTGTTATGTAGATGATAGGGGAGAATTTCTGAAGAATTGATGCAGAAACACAACAAATAATGCGTTTAAATTAAAAGGAAGTAGGCTTTGGGTGGATGTCAGGAACAATTGCTCATAATTCAAATGTTCTGTGGATTCCTTCAGTCATGGTCTCTTTTTCACTGGAGCTGTTTAATTAGAGGTGGACAGCCATCTCTTAACTGGTGCTGTTGTAGATTCCTGCGTTTTAGAGAGATTGGGCTGAATCAGTGTTTCCTCAGCCTTAAAACTTGAAGATGTGTGGACATTAACTCCCAGAATTCCCCAGGCATGTGGTGGAGGGGAATTCTAGGAACCGAAGTTATCCAGTATCTTGAAGTTGCTGAAACGTTGGGTTAGAGATAATCTTGGTACCTTCCACCCTTTTAATGATATTATTTAATTAATAACTCATAATGCAATGGCAGTTGCTTTTCAGTAGGCAGGTACTGGTTTGGCTTATTAACTTCACCCCTAAACACAGGTATAGGGGTGCATTTGTAGCGTGGGGAGACATTCCTGAATTGATGTTACTGTATTTTGAGAAAGGTAAGTTTTGGTTCATGACTGTCATAGAATGGAATGGACTTTTCTTGATCTGTTTCAGTTTGCTTTCAGAGAATGTTTTGAAGTAGAAAATGATGTTTCAGAAGAAATTCAATGGGGGGTATACATAATTACATAGTTCTCATAGCTGGTTGTGCACAGTGATATTAGAAGATTGTTGTTTTGTGGGTTGTGTTACTGGTCTTTCAGAGTTCTCTGTTGTTCCCTACATTTTCAACTATCTCAAAATAGCCCTTTGAGTTCAGAATTAAACATTCTGTGATCAGATGTATTAATCAAAATACATCAATAAATAACACAATGAATATGAAAATATATAAAAGTAAGTAGTTCAGCATGCCAGCTGTGTTTCTTTCTGGGCAGAGAAAGCTTTGTAACTTGTATTTTATATCCAGCCCATGATAAATGGAGCGGCCTTTGCAAGTGGTCCAAAATTGTAGTCAAATTAAACTGTAGTCAAATCAAACATCCATTGTGAATATGTGTATCGCATTCATCGAAAATGCACAATTGATTTTACCTGAACATTCTCTGCCTTACTTGTCAATAATTTATAATTTCCTCTTTGTTGCTAAACTGCTCTACCCACTCTTTTTCCTGGGCTCCAGAGCAAGCTCCACATGGAAGGTTTCCGCAGTTTGAAAGAAGGAGAAGCAGTTGAATTCACTTTCAAGAAATCCTCTAAAGGTTTGGAGTCCATCCGAGTCACTGGTCCCGGAGGAGTTTTCTGCATTGGCAGCGAAAGGAGACCAAAGGGAAAAAACCTTCAGAAACGCAGGTCGAAAGGAGATCGGTAAGGCAGGGTGGATAGAAATCAATGATTTTTTTTAAAAAGAAAAATGGATTTTTTAAATTTAAATTGGATTTTTTAAAATCAAATCTGTTTTAATAACATGCTTTTGGAGTAAAAATCTAATGATAGTTTTCTATTTAAGATACAGTCATAATTTAGCTTATTCAGCATGAAATGGGTCTTAGTTATGTAGCATGAGGCTTTATATTCTGCAATATTGGGACTGTCGATGAGTCAACAGCGGATCAGAGGAGGAGCCGCTGCGGGACAGAGATGACAGTTGCTCTTGAAAAATTATGATTTAAATCGAGTTGATTTAACTCAAGCCTTTTTACTAGTGATTTTAAGTCATGATTTAAATCAAATCCCTCCTGGTTCAGGGGCTCGTTCAGTGAGTCCGGAAACCTCTTGACTTACAGCAAAATTTCAAAACTTGGAAAAGCAAGGGATATTCTGTGCATTGGAAGTATAGAAATACATTTTTGTGAGGGGATTTTTTTGGCTGGAAAAAGAAACAACAATAAACTTTAAGTTTGAAATTCTTTTCCACATAACCTATAAAGGACGTATGATTTTTTAAATTCTTTCTTTCCAGCAGTTTGGTATATTATGCAGATCCAGGCGTTCTTTTATTTATTTCATTATTTTGATTCTGTCTCACCCATAGAGTACTCAAGAGAGCTAATAAAACCTTGCTTGGCTTTCTAAAGTTTCCAATAATGTTCATTTTTCATCATCACTATGAGAGCTAGAAATTTGTTTAATGCTAGTAGGAAGAAATATTGATATCTGAGATTCTCACCAAGATGATAATAGGATAATGAGCCAGTTGGCCTAGACCAGGGGTGTCAAGCCCATGGACCAGATGCGCCACATGCTGGCCATGCCCACACCTGGTTTAGCGAAGGGGAAAGTTGCAATAAGTCATGTGATGCCGCTGTGGCACCGCAAGTTTGACACCCCTGGTCTAGACCCTAGTGCAGTGGTGATGAACCTTTTACTTACCGAGTGCCGAAAAGTATGTGCTTTGCGCGTGCCATCTGCACTTGCGTGCAGCTCCTCCACATGCATTGCAAGTGCAACTGCACAATCTGCGCATGCTTGCAGCTTTGGCACGTGCAATGCACGCACGCTGCATGCAAGCACTCATGCACACATGAGCCATCACGTGTGCATGCGCAGGAAAACTCAGAAGACCAGCTCGATTTCCTGCTGCAAACGTGCGCATGCACAGTGGAGGCCCGAAGACCAGCTGGGTCTATGCAATCATGCATGCATGCATGTGCAATCGCAAGTGCATGCTCAGCTGGAGGTAAGTTGTCCGACAGCTTGTGTGCCCAGCGGGTCTAGTGGTTAATGTGCTGATCTAGGAACCAGGAGACGCTGAGTTTTAGTCCCTCCTTAACCATGAAAGCTGACTGGCTGCTTTCGGGTCAGTTGCTCTCTCTCAATCCAACTCACCTCACACGATTGTTGTTAGCAAAATAATAAGAGGAAGAATCATTAGGTATGTTCGCTATAACTTTGAGTTATTATGAAAGTAAAGGGATAAAAATCAAATAAGTAATAAGTAATTTCAGTTGGCAGATGTCTTCTGGCACGATGGGAATGGCAAATAGGCATGTAGGCACGCCAGTGCAGGCCTGGGAGAAGAGATGTTTGTAATAATAGAAAATAGTTGTAGCTCTGGGGTTTTAGATTTTGGCAGTGGTTTGCTCTCCAAGCTTTGTTTTAATTTAGTTTCTGAAGGTTTCATTACCAGACTACGTAATCCTCATCAGCAGGATTTTCTTGTCCTAGTCTCCTTAGTTTATAAGTGTCTGGTGTGGTCAGTTGGTCATGTGTGATTGGTTGTTCGTTTGGAGCCACATTTAAATTCTGAGCTTGTTAACTGGCCGTTCGAATGCTCTGGTTTCTTAGAGATGTCTGTTTTAAAGGAATGGCAGACAATGCTCTGGATGTGTTGCCTTGCCCTCTGGAACCTTTTTCACTTTCATATCCAGCACGATAGCAATAGCACTTAAGACTCATATACCATTTCATAAAGCTTTACAGTGCACTCTAAGCAGTTTACAGAGTCAGCCTATTGCCTCCAACAATCTGGGTCCTCGTTTTACCGACTTCAGAAGGATAGGAAAGGTTGAGTCAACCTTGAGCCAATCAGGATCGAACTAATAGCAGCTCTAATATATGCAGCTTTGCATACACAAAGACCCACCACCTTGCTTAAATTAGTTGCCTTAATTCAGCTTCACTCAATCTGGTGCTCTCTGGAGGTGTTTGACTATATGTCCCATCATCCCCAGCCAGTTTCGCACTCCTTTGGAGGCTTGGCCAGCAGTTGTCTCCTCCTTCCACATAAGTTGTTTCTTTGGGGCATTTTAAGTGAATGGCAGATGCAGATTTCTAGGACAACAAAGGAAAAGGTCGAAGTTCACACACACACAAACAGACAGACACACACACAAGCTGAATAGAAATAGACCAACCCGTTACCATTCATGTGCTTGCAGCCTGGGCTACGGGAGCAGTGGCTCACCCCTTGGGCAACCTATGGAGAGAAAGAACATTAGGGAGATTTCCCACATCAGAGCATGGAAAAATATATATCTTGTAACACTTGTCCCCAGCCATGTGCCCTCCAGATATTGTAAAGATCCTAGTGGCTGTGGGAGTTTCATTCTCAACACATCTGGAAGGCACCAGATTATTTTACACTGACTGTATTCCCACAACTGTTAACCTTCTGTTACAGATCTAGCAATTTGGCATAGCATACTACATAGTTAAGTTTAGGCCTTTTTGCTAGCAGCTTGCATGAATTGTGCCCACTTGTCATTTAATAGTTCAGTGTTTGCACAAACCCATGATGAGATGGGGTGATTTGGGAACTCGATAAGCCTTACTGGCTGAAACACAAACCTTTAGGCCACACCTTTGTTGATTCAGGGTTATCTATTCTTCCTGGCCTCTAAATATCTTAAATGGGCACCAGACTATTTAAGAATCCACTTACTCTACTGACACAATACAGTTGGGAGGGTGGAAGCATGGAACAGCAGTGCTTTTATTGCTGAATTATAGCTTATTTGCTGAGGAGTGTTCCAACAAAAATCTCTCAGCTGTCTGGTTGGGAAACCAGATGTTCTTAACATGTTTTCAGATAACGCTTCCCATCAGTTGCAAGCAGCAAAACCAAAAGTTTATGATAGGCACAGTCCAAAACATCTGGAGGGCATGAGACTGCCCCACGCCTTATCTTTGCTTTTCCACAATTGTTGAAAAAAAAATTCTTTATTAATAGCAATTGGGAGGAGAGTCCCCCTAGTGGCTGAAAAAAGACATGCATTCTTTTAATTCATCCAATTTTTGAAGATCTCACTGGGAAAGTTGCTGGATCTCCCTTCTCTCCCTTGAGCGAGCAATTGGTTCATTGAAATAGTGTGTGTGTGTGTGTATGTGTATGAGAAAAATGATGGGACTGTTGTTATTTCTTTTACTTCCCAATCTGACCAGGTTTCCTGGTATGGCCCTGGTTCAGTGTAATCAGATTTTGTATAGGTTTTATTTACTGTATTTTTTGGCATATAAGATACACCTGAGTATAAGAGGCACCTAGATTTAGAAGAGGAAAGCAAGTTTTTGGCCTCCACACGCTTTTCAGGCCTTTTTTCAGCCCCTTTTTGAGGCTTTTTCGGCCCCTTTTTGAGGCTTTTTGGCCCCCTTTTGAGGCTTTTATAAACCCATTTTCAGGGCTTTTTTGGCCTGTTATTTCCGAAAAAAGCCCCCAAAACAGGGCGTGCAGAGGCAAAAAAATGGCAGGTGGGTTGGACTTCGACAACATTCACTGTATAAGACGCACAGACATTTTTGCTCACTTTTGGGGGGGGGGAGTGCATCTTATACGCCAAAAAGTACGGTATATCAGCCAATGTCATTGGGACTCTGGTACCTAGGCTTAACCTGAATGATATAATTCTCCTCCTTTGTTTTGGCTAGGTTGTGATAAAGACAGCTTCGGGTTTCGTGGAATAACCTTTCTGATTCCCCCTCTATCTCATTTTCCACTTTTTCTCCAGATGTTACAACTGTGGTGGCCTCGATCATCACGCCAAAGAATGCAAGCTCCCTCCGCAGCCTAAGAAATGCCACTTCTGCCAAAGCATTGCCCACATGGTGGCCAACTGCCCGATCAAAACACAGCAGTCACCCAGTTCTCAGGGAAAGCCCACGTACTTCCGGGAGGAGGAAGAAATGCACAGCTCACCCTTTCTTCCTGAAACCAGGGAATGATCTCTGGAAATCAGTAGGAAATCTGCCCAGTTGACCGGCTTCAGGGCATCAAGTCAGCCAAAATGGGAGCAGAGAACAGCATTGGCTCCAAGCTATGGGTGAACAAGCACTGGGCAAGAGAGCAGCAGCTTTTATCTTTAGCAGAGGCAAAAACTGAGTGGAAGGGGGAACCATTTCTTAAACAATCAGTTTTGTAAAATTGGAAGAAAAAGCCAAAGAGTGAGTACCTTCATGATCTTGGCTTTCTTCACCAATCCAAGTGAAGATCAAGAAAATGCAAAAACAAAAAATTGAAGTTATGGATCTCAGAATGTGTTTGTACTTGAGTTAAGTGCGTTTGTGTGTATCTGTGTGTATGTGTGTGTATGTCATTTCCACACATTGACAAGACCATTGGAATAGAAATAAGATAACTGGCAGGTCCCCCTCTCTTAAGACAATCCAAGGCTCAAGGAAGGAAGAGAGTTCCACTCTAGAAGTCTTTAGGGACACAAACTCCCCAGATTGCCTGCTCCATGCTCTCTTAACAGAAAATAACTGAATCCCCCCTTCCATTTTCATATCTGAACTGGGATTCTTTTGTTGTTAGGGAAAAGTAAGAGCCACATGCTTTTAGAAGTTTGTGGAACCTAAAGGAGCATTGGCAGGCTCAGGAGTCTGATTTCTGCCAAAACAAATCTGAAGGATTAGATCTGTTTAACTACTGTGCCATGCAGTAGTATAGCCATGCACCTACCTGCATTTGCTTATTTGGCTAATTCAGATTTTTCACACACACACGCACACATGACACAAACACACAAATGCAAATTTGGCACATATCTAATATTGCCATGCATGCGACCTACATATTTTTCATTCTCTAAATGAGTTACAAGGGTTCTCAGTTTAAATATGTGTTTACTTTGGCAAGCCCGCTCATCAGATTAAAAACTGCTGCTCCATTGCCCAGCTTAATTTCTGTAGCTCTGCCTTTAATTTATTTGGTTCCCGCGGACAGCTGGACTTCCGTGTGAAAAGCGGGAGGGTGGGCGGACTTCTTTCTGCTCTGAAGCCGTGATGTGAAATCTGCACTACGATGTGCGTGAATGACGTATCTTTGGGTTTGTTATTTGTTTTTGCTTTTCCTTGGGGGTTGGTGGGTGGGGAAATGTTCCCTTGTTTTAAAAGTATAAATATTCCGTTTTGTATTTTTGTATATTTTAAACTTTTTAAGAGGAATGGAAGAAAACGACACGATTCTGCAATTTATTCTCAGGTACGCTCACACATCTCAGGGATAGAAGAAGAATCTTGGCAGCTCTGGGGCTGAATGAATCAGTGTTCAACAGCACAAAGAAAATAAGAAAGCCTCCGGTTTTTTTTAAAAAAATTTTTTAGCTCTATCTTACAATCTCTGTGCGTGAGTGCATTGATGTTTCTAAATGCTGTATTTTAGTAGATTTCTTCTTTTCCCTTTTTTGGATACAAGCGAAGGTAAAAGGATTTCTGGCACAGTTCAGAGGAAAGTGCTCCACATAGAGATACCTCTATGGGGCTTCCCTTCTTTTCCCTGCAAAATTGCATAAGCTAAAGCAGGGGTCGGGAACCTTGGCTCTTTCATGACTCATGGACTTCAACTCCCAGAATTCCTGAGCCAGCCATGCTGGC
>JAEANM010020263.1:0-12148 GCA_017656035.1 Myanophis thanlyinensis
TTGCATGTAATGAGTCTATCTCATATATTAGTTTCACCTTTTAAGTTGCATTACTGAAATAAATGAACTTTTGCACGGTATTCTAATTTTTCAAGTTTCACCTGTATACTTCCCTCCTATTTACTTGATTTCTGTTTTTATAAATTATGAAGTGCTTTGTAGAATAATGTCGGTGTTTGAAATTTGTTTTGTCTTTTTTGTTTTTTTATCTAGAGGGATGCCTATGCTCCTCGCCTTTTCTTCGAGGCATCTAGGCCTCCATGGTTTACTTCTAGATCTCAGCAAGACTGCTCTGAATATCTTAGGTTCCTGCTAGACAGGTAACGATTGTCTGAATACATCATCACAGATATTATTTTTAAATATATTTTATATGCAAAATATGTTGTAGGGAATGCATTTCTTGTAACATTGTTGGGTAAGAAGTATTTATCATAAACTTCTTCCACAGAGCTACAAAACTTGAAGCAGTCTTCCAAATCTTCAGGTGCAAAAAATATAGTATCTTTGAAAAAAAAAAACCAATTACTTAAAAATAAAATTGAATTTTATATAGTCTGAAATAATATGCTTTGATTTTGATGTATGACATCTCAATCAAAAAACCATTTGTATGTCTGCAATGGAATGTTTCTCTGTCTAAAATTCATATGATACATCAAACAGCTCAAACTTTACCCGTGTTAGAGCTGAACTAAAGTAAAGTACTGTATTTTTTGCTCCATAAGATGCACATTTTTGTCTTCCAAAAGTGGGTGGAAATGTCTGTGCATCTTATGGAGTGAATATTACTGAAGCCTTGCCCATTCCCCGGCTGTTTTTGGCCTCCGCTTGCCCCATTTTCGGCCTATTTATTTGCTTCTGTGTGCCCTGTTTTCAGCCTGTTTTTGGCCTCCACGCACAGAGGCCAAAAATAGAGCACGCTGAGACCAAAAACAAGCCAAAAATGGGGTGCGCGGAGGCTAAAAACCATAGTGTGCCTTATGGTTCAGCTTGGACTTATGGAGCAACAAATACGGTAACTGTTAGAATTAAAGCAATGGAGCAGAGTATATTTGTAGTTGGGCGGATGGCTTCAAACTATACTATTTTATTCCACACTAGTCTTGCCTAGTAAATAATTGGTTGTGTATAAGCATAATGAAATAGATAAACTGTAATGTTTCAAGTAGGTAAACTGGTGGAGAATAATATAACTTGAATAGAGTAATTTTTTTTCCCTAAGGCTACATGAAGAAGAGAGAACATTGAAAGTTCTGTCTTCATCAAAGCTTCCTGAGGATATGAATGAAGAGTCCCTTGTCCAAGAAGTAGCCAACAAATCTCAACTGTTCATCAAGCAGTCATGTTCAATGAAAGAGGAGAGAACCTTGATAGAAAAAATGTTTCGAGGGAAACTACAAACAAGCATATGCTGTTTAAATTGCAAAAGTACTTCTCATAAAGAAGAAGGCTTCACAGATCTTTCACTTGCTTTTTGTCCTCCAGTATTCTTTAAAAATGTTGGTCCACCAACTGTAGAACATTCATCTGATGAGAAAGATGACTCCATGGAACAAGTCAGTGCTAGGGCATTGAGCCCCATGACAGAGATGCCCTCTGGTGTGGTCACAGTTGGTGATTCCTGTGAAATGGTCACAAACGATGGGACTTTGAAAGATGCCCCCAGTGACTCAAATTCTGAAAATGTTTCTGATCCTTTTATCTGTAAGACTGAAGTTGGGGATAACTTGAAGAAACACATCAGTGAAGTTACTCCTTCAGTTACTGATTTGCTAAATTATTTTTTGGCACCTGAAGTTCTTAAAGGGGATAACAAATACTTTTGTGAAAAATGTGCCTCCTTACAAAATGCAGAAAAAATTATGCAAATTGTAGAGGAGCCAGAATACCTCATCCTTACTCTTTTGAGATTTTCATATGATCCCAAGTGTCATATTAGGCGCAAAATCCTAGACAATGTGTCTCTTCCACTTGTTCTAGAATTACCTGTTAATAGAACTCTCTCATCCTTAAGTACATTGTCAGGCATTTGGTCTATGAGTGTTGAATTTTCTGACACAGGGGAGAATCTAGCTAAAAAACTAAAACCTTCTGGTGCTGAAGAAGTCGGTTGCCCACAACTTATCCCTTATGTATTAAGTTCTGTAGTTGTTCACTCTGGCATATCTTCTGAAAGTGGGCATTATTATTCTTATGCAAGAAACATTGCTAATTCAGGGTCTTCGCTAGGATCTTTTGATCAGTCCCAAACTCTGGCTTTAGCTTATCCTCAGAGCAATTTAACTGCAGCTACTGAAAAGGATCTGGATGAAAATGAAGTTTCAAAGGAATGGTTTCTATTTAATGACAGCAGAGTGACATTCACTTCGTTTCAATCAGTCCAAAAAATTACAAGCAGATTCCCCAAAGATACTGCTTATGTGCTGTTTTACAAAAAACAAAACAGTGCTGGGACTATCAGTGCAAAATCAGCCAGTGGACTCTGGATCAACGGTGATCCCCCTCTACAGAAAGAACTTATGGATGCAATTACAAAAGACAATAAGCTGTATTTGCAGGTAAGATGCAGATATTAATCTGAAGGAAATCAGTTGTGTAATTACTGTAAAAAGTGGACTATAATATAAGATTGGGAATAAAAGTAGGCAGATTATTCTGACTAACCAGCATTGTTAAAATAATGTTATGGATTGCTAAATAGTATATCCAGATTTCTGACAAAGGAAAACCTTAAATATTTTTGGAACTGAAATAACATGTAGTTCTTCTGGATTTGGAACCACAGTCACATGCTGTTAACTTTTTTATAAAGTTTTTTATTAGTATTATATTTATTTTTCATCCATCTCACAGATTGAAATGAATCTGAGTGGGATTTTATGATCTGCTTTTATTGAATATATAAACATTATATAATTAAAGGCTTTATATGAAAAGAAGTTATTTAAAAACTCAGGGTATAATTTAGAATTCAGTTTGACAAAAAGATGTCCCAAAGGTTTCGGCTGATTTGAGAAGTATTTACTAAAGTGTTCATATTTTTCAATATGCCAAATCTAAATTTCTTTCTACCTCAACAGTATACTTCAATTATTTTAAAACAAAGAGCAGGAGTGAATATAGGGAATATCAGTTCTTGTCAGCTCTTGAACTTCCATTATTTAATGGATATTCTTGAAGTCAGGGTAACATATATTTCAGTATATTTTTTATATAGCTGACCATTTCACATATGCAATTCTGGGTGACTCACATACTAGCTTTGAATAATTCTGACCTGAAAAAAATAAAAAATTGCAATATTTGTATGGGATTTGAGCAAAGACAAGGACCTAGTAATAATCATAATGATGAAATGATAAATAATCCATGATTTGGATATTAATGTGGATTAAGGGGAAAGTAGGAAACACAGTTAATATGTAAAAGCAGTCAAGTAATGGGGCAAGTAAGTTTTACAATTGGGTGTATTTTTGTCTGTACATAACAACTTGGTCTCAAAAATGGCTTAGTCATTATCATCATCCTAAAGTCCTATCTGAGCATATTGGGCAGCAAGTGTTTTCCAGTGGTTTTGACCATTTGCTGCATCTTTAGCATCGTCTTGAGAGACATTAATAATCTTAAGAACTTCCTTAACTGCTTTAATGCAAAGTTTTCCAATGCCGGCCTCATTTCCTCTTTCTTCCAAGAGGTATCCAAAAATGGCTTAGTCCTGAATCCAAAAAAGTAAGTTCATGCTGGTACAAAATTTCTTATCTGAGGATAAGAAATATCATTCACTTATTCATTTATTTATTAAATTTATATGCCCCCTATCTCACTATCCAAAGCAATTGGAGAATGCAAAGTCTAATTCATTTAAATTGTCCAGTAATTTTGGAAATCTTCCTGACTGACTACAATAATTTACTGTAAAGCTATGGTTCCAGTGGAAGTGAAAAATTAATTTGATGATAGAGCACATTTTATCTATAAAACCCAGATTAGGTAGGTCTCAAAATAAATTAATATTGGAAAGTCTGGGAAATTGCTTAGTAGTAGTACTATGTGAATCAAGTTAGACCACAGCTAGAAATTTGAAGGTTCAACTTGGTGATTTAACTTTGTGATTTAAAATTCAGTTCAGTTGGATTTATACCAGTTCAAGATTTCATTTAGAATAAAAGATTTGTTTTTACTTTATAATGAAAGTTTTGAATGTCTGAAGCAGTTTCACTTCTTGGTATAATGGAATCCCTGATTGTATCAAGGATATGGTTTGCCTGTAATATCTTGATTTAGCTAGACATAGCAGCAGAAGAATGTTAGTACAGTTACAGTGCCATAAAGATCGGCAATCCATAACAAAATAGAAAAAGTGTCACCGGTGTCACTACACTACACCCTTACTTTTAGAAGAATAAAGAAGCTTAAATCTCTAGGTGCACAGAGTTTAAAAGTAAGGCAACTTTATTCTTCTACTTCTTATGTCTTTCACTGAGGTCTGACAAGATGGGCATTAATTATCTAGTTCTCCTCAATTAAACAATCTTGTCAGATGGGACTTAGGAAATGCACCTGTTCTGTAAAAGAACATCTGTTCTGTAAAATAGCTTCTCTCCCAATATTGAAGTGTCCCTGATCCTGATGATCTTCTCTAATACATTAAAACTGGTAATTGGACCAGGAAGTTAAGTGTGGTAATTGTTGATACTTTAAATTTTGATTTGTTGCTTGCCATCCAGGGTCATAAGTCAAATGGGTGGCTCTAGATAGCTAGTTAATTAATAACCTTGAGTCTATATTTGCAATGCTAAAAGCTGAATTGAACTTCCAGTTGTGTTTACAGGATCAGTATATTCCATTAGTGCAAGAGAGAGTAAAATTAAGTCTTGTGACTGGCCATATTAAAGAATGTGACAGCTAAGAAAGGAAAAGAAACCCTAGGTAAGGTTAGCCTTGCCATGCAAAAGAGCTGATTAGTAGATATTCTAATGAACAAATAAATTACCGGCCAGTAATTTGTGTCAGTGCCAAAAATCATAATATTCAGTGCTGAAGTTACACTGTATATTATTTGTAAGAATCACAACAACTACTCAAATCTATCAAATCTCTGCCGTGCTTTGAATTTACTTTACATGATTAACATATCTGCTTCAGTGGTTTGATTCAGTCAACGTTCTGTTGAATCTATTGATCCATTCAAAATGTTACACAATTCTACTAGTTAATAGATGCAATACTCGATGGGAGTAAAAAGGATAGGAAAGCTGGTCATTTGAGTCCTTGATCTGTTATACAGCTTATTAAACCATGGTTTTAACAGAACTGAAAACTTATCCAGAAAACTTGCCAAAGGATTTATATAGGAATTCCTGCAAGACTAGTATTGATGTTCTTGATTGTTTACTTAATTTAGTAAACAATTTTGCCTACACCCTAATCAATCATTACAAAACTAGGAGTGTCTTCATATAGGACTTCGTGTTTTTTTTCATCAGTAGGCAAAATAATTAGAACTGTACAAGCGATTTTTTTTCTAGAATGTTCTGGGGAAATACTAGAATTATGAATCTAGTGACTGCTTGTTAAAAGATTTTAAACAAATTTGAAATGTGCAGGATCCAATCTGAGTCAGTCACTAGGACCAAAGGTACATTTTCCTTCATCTACGAAATTTGAAATGTTCTGGAATAGTTATAGGTATCCTTAAGTTTAAAACAAAAGTTTCTAAAACTAGTAAAAAAAATTGGCTACTTCTGGTTTAGTCTGTGGGTATTTGTTTTACGTTTTATAGGATCACCATTGAAGAAATATATAAAACTATTAGATATAGCTATGTCATATATAGAATTCTGTTTGCTACTTTTTCCCCTGAAATTTGCATCATAGTCACTTTTCTTAAAAACCGTTGTATGTGTATATGACCACCATTCATTTTTTTCTTTTAGGAACAAGAGCTTAGTGCTCGAACCCAGGCCCTAGAAGCATCTGCAGCTTCATGTTCTTTTCGGCCAAATGGATTTGATGACAATGATCCCCCAGGGAGTTGTGGTCCAACTGGTGGAGGTGGTGGGGGAGGGTTTAGTACTGTTGGCAGGCTTGTATTTTAAGGAAGGTTGCATTGGTTTCTAAACAGCTTTGATTCCTGCACAGGACTGTTATGTTACTGAACTGTATTAAATAATGTCCCAAGCTTTTTTCAAGATGTGATTTTTGTTCTAAAAAAAACTTTTGTTTTTTGCTTTTATTTGAAATAAATAAGTGCATCATGGAGAAATCTACCTCTTAAATTCACTTGTTTTTTGGAAATATATTCTTGGCCAAAAAATGGAATTAAACTTTAAAAAAAAAAGAGAGAGAATAAAAGCACTTAAACATTTAATTCCAAGTCCAATGATAAAATAATATTTGAAAAAAGACATGTTTGTGTGATACCAACAAAACTTGTGTTTTGTTTTTTGATTTTATTTTTAAATATGTAAATTGTCAAAGGCATTTGGAAATAATAAATATTAAATGGAAATCTAATCTTTTAAACAATGTAACCCAGAATAACAAAAGCTCTAATTCAATATATTTGTATCACAAATACAAGTAGGTAAAGAATCAATTTCATGTGCTTGTTAAGTCACTTTTCTAAATGGGTGTGGTCTTGTAGAGAAGAGGTTTTTTTGGGGGGGGGAGAAAAAACATTTGTAGTATTTATTGTTTTGAGGATTTTAAAATTATTTCAGGGAGTACATCTTGCTTTGAAGGAAGAGTTTCTATGTGCCTTGCCGTACTGTAACAAAGTACAAAACTTTTTGAAGCTGAAGAAAAGTGTAGAACATGAGTTGTTAATTTCTTGTTTAATACGAAGTTCATAAATTTTTGAAGTGTTAGCTTCTCCAAAAGTAAAGTCTGATCGTTCCAAAAATATAGTAGTTGCTCATGTGTTTTAGTAATAATACTGGTTAAAACTTTTTGCATTGAAAATTAACGTTGCTGTTTAAAAATTGAAAGTGAAGCTTTACATATATTGCTGAGATTAAACCTGTTAGGGTCATATTTGCTAAGTTTGTGGTAGTTGGCAAGAAATTTTTAATTTTTTTCCTCATGCAATCTTATCTAGATTTTTTTCCTCATATATTCTGTTGCATATCAAGATTATCCAGTGAATATGCAAGTTTTGGAGAGTGACAAAAAATACTCAAATTGAAATATAAGGTGAGGGCATTTTTTGAAGTTATAACACATTTACACCATTGGAATATGCTATAGCCACACAAGAAGATTTGAGTGCTGGGACCTTAGTGGCATCGGGTTGAAAGTGAAAGTAGTTTTGTGAGCCCAATACAGGATTAATGTACACATTTTACTAAAATATGTGATTTTTAACAATGCTATTTTGAAGGAAATAAGGAGTTGTTACACTTACTGGATTTGTAATGACCAAAGATGCATTAAACTAAAAACAAATTACACTCATTATCCAAGAATTCAGCCATTGCCTGTTTGCCTGTGCTAGTATTGTTCAAATATTTTTAGTAAATTATGGAAGATAAAAATAACAACTCACAGTTGTTTTTAAAACTACATTAGTAAAAAGAAAAAAAAATCAGTATGTGGTCCTAACATTTAGGAACTTTGGATTTTCCTTCATAGGTTTGTGATTCTGTCCACATTGCTTCCAATTGTGTTGTGTTAAAATATAGGCAAAATAAATAAATAACACAAGAGCCAAAGACCTAGGTCACAGTGTCAAACTTCACACGTCACGTTGCCATCACGTGACGTTTCATGATGTTTTTCCCATTTGCAGAACTGGGAGTGGCCTGTACATGATGCGTCCGGCCTGCGAGCTGCCAGTTTGACCCCTCCCTCAACTAGGTAGTCCAGTCTATTGTTTTTCACATTGCTAATCAAATGCACTGCTTGCCAACAGATTTGAGGGCAACTGCCATTTTCTGCTGTTATTTCCCAGAGTCAAAATATCCACGGACAATTGAAGTAATGTTCTAGGGCAGTGTCTTATGTAAATAGCATTTTATTTCCTGAAAATAGAAAAAAAAGTTTTTAAAAGGTAACATCTTGAATAGTTCCCTGTAGTCACAATTCCACACATAAAATCACTACCTTCTTAAACATGGGGTGTGTAAGGGTAAGGCTAAGCCCAAGAATGTCATAGAACAATTCAGCCAAAGTTCAATTCTTTATTTACTTACATACAATAGACAAAATCTTGCCAGGCTAAACCCTGGATATGGATACTGGATATATCCTGGAGATTCTATTGTTACTCTCTTCCTTGTCTCTTACCCAACTATGGACTGGGGTGTCTTTTACCTTGCCCCTTTTCCTAGAATATGCTCCCTCCTTCCTGAGAAACTGCTGATTCACCATAATCCATCACATCAGCTCCCCTCTGGGGGCACCATTTCTCAAAGGAAGCAACAGAAAACTAACTGCATGTACCAGGAAAAGATCAGTGATATTCGCCATAGTTTCCAATTAAAATACTGCTGAGCCATTAAAATTTACAATTGCTATTTTCAATTATCCTATTTTACTATTACCTTGAATTATTTGCATAAATACGTTTTTGAGACAATTATCTTTGAAATTACTCTTATTTTAAATTTATTGAATAAATACATTTTGAAAGATACAGTGGTACCTCTACTTACAAAATTAATTCGTTCCGGAAGCCGTTTCGTAACTTGAAAATTTCGTAAGTAGAGACGCATTTTACCCTATAAATGCCTAATCGCTTGTTCTTTATCTGCACCCTCGAAATATGTTTCGTATCTTGAAACATATTTCGTAACTAGAGATGATATTTTCTCGAAGACGCGCTTCGTAACTTGAAACTTTCGTAACCAGAGTCTTTCGTAAGTAGAGGTACCACTGTCCTTGATTTGCATTGCACACTACAGTATATTTTCCATAACAATTTGTCTGATAAATTGGTAAATGTTCACTGTCACATAGTCCAAGCTAGGCAAAGCCTATAAAGTTAGCATAATTTGTGAACATCGATAAAGATTTCATATACATCAGCTATAATTCATGTATATTAATATTCAAACTTTGTTAATTATATCAAAACTTTCATACAATTAATGAAAAGATTGAATCCTATAATCAACGGGGCAAGTTTCTTTTATAATCATTTGGTCATTCCATACCACCTCAATTTTCTGAAAATGTTTACTGACTATTCTACCTGCATGTTGTATTTCATTTCTCTTGGAAATCAATAATTCTCCCAACTCTGGGTGTGTGAATGTGAACTGTAGTCCATTCAGACACCATTTGAAGTAAGCTCATGAAAAGTATCCCAGGTATGAATATGGATAAATCTGTGAAATATAAGCTAAAACAATACAGGATTAAACTTTGCTAAGCTATCACTCATTGAGTTCAAACAACATGCTAAGCTCAAACCAAATAAACTATATTATATTTGAAAATGATGTGTGAATTCACATGCTTCATAACACCCAAATTACATAGGATATTTATAAAGTAAAAAAATGTTTATAAAGCAATGCTGACATTTTCTACCAGTGGCTTATGCTTCTTCAAATGCTGAAAAATATAATTATCAGAATCTGAAGCACAGCAGAAAGATAAGTTACTCACTACTTTTCACAGAAACTTTGTACATAGGAATATACAGCTTTTGTCACATATGTTCCTCAGCATGAGATGCATGTGGCAGGTCTGCTAAGGCACTGATCAAATGATGGCATTCCTCTCAAATATTTGAATACCAACTGTTTGCAAACATCCACAATTCACAAATCCTATTTTTACAATGGCAAATTCAAAACATGCACTATTATTCTCGTTCTTTGCTTCATGCTTTGCATATCTCCAGTTTAATTATTATTTTCTTATTTCTGCTTTTTTTTTTGGTCCTTTTGTTTGTATTAAAACTGAATACAAAAAATTGTTCAGATCAAGTTAAACAATTTCCCCATGGGAATTCCATTTTTCCTCTGCGTTAAACACACAACAATTCTCAATTTTGTCTTAAAGCACTAGTTCCATGGCTATAATCAGCAACTCAATAAATTATCAGAGTAGGTAAAACAATAATAACAATAATAACAATAATAATAATATGTAAGCAAGTCAGACAGAAGAGATGAAACATACTTCAGATTAGGAGCAGAAATGCTATGGGCCAGTGAAGAAAAAGATCCCATCTTTCTTCTATTTCTATTAGGCTAGTAAAAATATAAATTGTCTAATAATTTTTTTAAGAGAATGTATCTGGGCCTACAAGATAACTTGGGTTTTACAAGTATGTTCTTGACTGCATAAAGTTGATACAAAATATACTTGTCTCTGACAAATACATTCATTTCATTTTAAGACCAAGTTCAACAGTTCATTTTAAGACCCAAGTTTCAATTGCAAATGTTTAGAATGGAACATGTGACCTAATTTTATTCCATGCTTTTTCTCTGAATTCTGAAGAATTTGAAAACTTGCAAATTCTTGAACCTGTTAGGATTGGTTCTAAACAAATAGTATATGCTAATCTAGACTTTTTTTCTGGGACGAGCATTGATGCTACATTTGTAATAAATACCCTGAGAATTAAAAAAAATCCTGGCTATTGCTCTTGGATATGTCTTACGTATCTCAAGATAAGGAACAGCTTTGGGAAGAGAGCAGAGGTCCCTCTATTTACTCTGAATCTCTGTTTTGCAGCCATAGATTTTTAATGAATACAATAGTAAAAAAAAAAAAATCCAATCTAAATTTGTAGTATTAAAGGATATGATCAAGCAGAATGTTCCATTCTCCCTTGCACTAGAGGATGCCAAGTTAAATAGTTTTGCCAAAATTCCTGTAGTATACTGCAAGTGATATAATTGAGCTCAGAGTTTATATTAAAAAGAACTGTTTCTTATTTTAAGTGTTGCTTCTTGTTCATTTGTAATTTTAAGCATTGCTTCTTTTTCACCTTCATTTGTAAGCACTGTGGTTTTATGTGTGTAGTAGCACTTCTGAAATCAATCAAGACCATATGCGTAGAAAGTTAATTTTTTACCTTTTTATTTATGAATATAGAATGGTATAGAGTTTTCTGTTCGGTTCCTGACTCACACATATGATAAATAATGAACACATTGAAATAATTTTCATTAGAAACTATAATAGAACTCAAGTAAATACAACAATAGTAAGATATTTAAGTGGTCTATCATTTATATTGTGCTTGTTTTGCAATGATATATTCCTTCAGCTGTTGACTCAGAATAGATTACCAATTGATAGACCTAAAGGGCAGAATGTAATAGTTTGGACTGTGTGAGGGCTGAGAGAGGGAGGAATGCTTTGCAGTGATTCTCATGTTTTTTCCATGACTTGTTCCAGGTCAGTGTTTGTGGGGAGGAAAGTTGTGGAAAACCTTCCCATCAGCAATTTGCAGGTGCCACCTTTCTATTCTAGCCTTTGGAAGATTATTAAGATCTGGCTTTTTACTGAGGTATTTGGATAGTAGAGGGAGAAAGCATGGAAGGAGAATAGCTGAGCTTGCCATGGGGCATCCCAAAGGGAAGGATTAATAAAGGACATTGGGAGTCTTCTAGTCCAGCCTTCTGTTCAAACAATTCTACAATTCCAGGCAAGTTGCTGTCCAATCTCTTATTTAAACCTTCAATGATGGAGCACCTACAGTATAACTTCTGAAGGTAAGTCTTTCCACTGATAGTTTTCTGAAATTTCTTCTTAGTTCTAGGCTGGCTTTCTCTTTGACCAATTTCCATCCTTCCTTCCTGCCTTCAAGTGTTTTGGAGATTACATTTATTCCCCTTTCTTTGTAAAGCCCCTTAAATATTTAAAGACTTCTATCATGTCTCCTCTAAACATTATTTTTGTTAGACTAGACTTTCCCAGCTCCTTCAACCATTCTTCATATGTTTTAGTCTGTAGTCCCCTAATCATCTTTGTTTATTTCTCTGATTAAAGTGCAGGATTCATGTTTATTGTTTTATTTATGGGTTTTATGGTGGTTGTTTTTTTTTTTAAATTTTTTTATTTATAATAACAAACAAAACATAAACAAAAAAAAACAATAAAAACAATATTACACCTCGTGCTATACATAAAGAAGGAAGATTTGGGTTCTCGGATAAGTCCTCATGATTGCCAAAATCCA
>JAEANM010020264.1:0-12148 GCA_017656035.1 Myanophis thanlyinensis
AGATTCCCTGCTAGCTGCTTCCAGCAACTTAACTAGCAGACACACATTCCTATACACATAATACCAACCCCCCCCCACATAAAATTTCCGTTTGAATCTTGACATGGGGTTTTTATCTTGATAGTTCCTTGGTTAGTCTTCTTGATTGCTTGTGTGACTTGGTAGTCCATTTATTTTATTTATTAGAATTTGTCAAAACATGAATACAAGAATAAAAAATGCAATGATAGAGATGATAGGCACATTAGTGCACTTATGCATGCCCCCTCTGCTGACCACTTAGGTATGATGTAAAGTCCACGGAAGTCAATTTGTGACTGAAACTATGAGAATTTGTGGCTGAAACAACTGAATCAGCTAGACCATTCCAGACTTTGACAACTCTATTACAAAAATCATATTTTTATAGTCAAATTTGGAACAATTTAAATTAACATTAAAGCGGTTGTTAGCGTGCATGCTATTGCAATTAAAACAAAAAAGTCATTTACAGTAAAACATTACTGTGTATGATTTTATATACAATACCTAGGTCTGACCACAAGTGATGCAGTTTTAAGTTATCCAAACCAAAAATTTCGAACCTAGTAGCATAGGGAATTCTATTATGTACAGAAGAGTGCAAGACTTTTCTCGTGAAATACTTCTGAACCCTCTCAATTGTACTGATGTCAGATATATGGTGGGGATTCCAAACAGTTGAATTGATTGGTGTAGCATAAGATTTATGCTAATTAACAATACAATGTTTCCAGAAAAAAATCCATGTGCAAATGTGCTTTAACAATATATGTCTATTAATAACTGATGGGTCTTTTGGTTTACATCTTTTGATGTTTTGAATTTGTAAGTTTCAGTGAAGTATAGTTGCCTATATTATATAGGCCAGTGATGGCAAACCTTTTAGAGACCAAGTGGCCAAAGTACAAGTCTCTGTCTCTCGCATGTGCGTGTACACGCTTGGCAGATATCCGAAGATCAGCTGGCCCGAGGGAGGCAGGACATAAGGCTATTATTCTGCAATAGGTGAAATATTTTTCTTCTGTGGGCTTGTTTCATTGTTTGCAGGGAAAACTTCTGTTTCCCTGCAAATGATGATGAGAAACGCCATGGAGAAATGCGGTAGAGTTGAACTGGTGTAACGCTGCATGTGTCCACAGAGAGGGCTCTGAGTGTGCCATAGGTTCACCACCACTGGTATAGGCAGTTTATCTCTTTTCTCTGGTATTCTGCAGTGTGTTTGTGCTCATCTGAATAATATTCTTACACAACTCTTTTTGAGGGAAGATGGGTTGTTACTTTGGAAGTGAAACACTTGGTTTTTGATAGATCTTTATTTTGAATATGCCATTTCCTTTGCTGATGTGGGTATCTAGTACGCTAGGGTTGCTTTCTTCTTCCTTGTGAATGTTATTCCTTTGAAGATGTTGTTGTCATGTTGTTCTTTTTATTATTATGACAAAGATATTGTCTACATACCAGATTCATACTTTTGGTTGAATGTGTGGGAGTATTGTAGTTTCTAGACACTGCTACAACTCTTGAGGGTGGTGATTGCATAGGTGTTTCTCTGATTTGTTGGTATATTTATCAACTTGAAAGTAGGTAGTAAGGCAGAGGTTGATGAAACCTGTGATACTGGGCATTTTGATCTTAGTATATTTGGTTAGATCTGGTATGTTGAATAGTAAGTATTATGTGTTCTGGCTTTAATGCTTCCAATGGCAGGAAACTTACAGATTTGCAGATTGTTGTGTGCTCAGGCTCTAATACTTCCAAAGGTAACATAGAAAACTTACAGGTTGCAGAAACCAAACACAGTTTATTCTTGCAGCTTCAGTACACACTAACACCGCTAGGAAAGTCAGCCCTGGGAGCTTCTGCCTCCCAGCGTCTTTTATTACAAGCAGCCCAATTTCCACCCCACCCCCCAACCCTCAGCAAGCCACCATCCGACTTACATTCATCACCTTCTGTGCTTCCCACCACCAAATCTATCAGGATACAACCCAGTGCCTGTTTGTTTCAAACCCCCCTTTCCAACACGAGGCTTTTCCCCTCTCTTCATGAAACTGATTCACAGCTGGATCAAACGCTTTAGAATTTCCATGAGAAAGGCTCTTCTCAGCCTCTGTCCTGATAGACAACTCCTCCCCTAAACTGCTTGGAGACTCCCTGGCTGGGAATACTGTGGCCTGCGAGGTGGTATCAGAGTAGACCCTGCAGCTGCATACTCCAGCTTGGTTTCAATCGCAGGCAGGATGTCTGTAAATCCCCTCTCCACAGTTCCCCTGAAAGTCAAGCCCAGCGGGGCTTGACAGTAAGTACTACTGCCATGAACTGGAACACTTCACTAGTTCTGGGTCTATAGATGTAAAGGTGTTGTGACAACCAAATCAAATAGCTGAATTTGCTATAAAAAACTCTCAAGATTAATCTATAAAGCAATACTTTTATTTCTCCATGCTGTGAAAGACTGGGTAGGTGTCCATCTTAAATATATCTAGACACAGCAGTTTCAGCCAAACAGCAATGTCAAAGGGCATATAGTATACAGATGAAAACAAACGCTTGGGGAAATTTTAAATTTGTGGAGAAAATTTATTTGGTATTCTGGATACCTAATAGTATCTGCTCTTCTCTATCTCTCTCTCACACGCACTTCTTTTAAGTAGCAACTGCTTTAAAAAAGTAAAATAAAATAGCACAAGACGCCACCGAAGGGTAGTAGAATGTCTTTCTGCATTCCTTCGGCATTTGTACACATGCTCAGAGGCATTTTCTCACTGCATTAAAGCCAGCCTTCTAGCTCTGTTCCCATCCCCTCCTGCCTCTTCGTGCCTACTAAGTGGTGGGCGACTCTCCTCTTTCCTTCGCTCCTTGCTCCTAGTGTAACTTCCTCGTAGGGTTAAAAGCGAATCCCTGGGACTCCAAAGACAGTAATTCCTATCCCCCCCCTCCCCCCCGTGCCCTCCTGAGGCGGCAGAGACAGCGAACCAAGCGTGGGTGTCTCTGTGTGTGTCTGTGTGCGCGCGCTCGGGCGTGTGCGCTTTTGCGGCTAACGTCCTTGGCTAACCGGCTTTGGCAGGAGGGAAACTCGGCCAACCTCTGCCGGAAACCCTGTCAAACGCCCCAGCGGGGGACGTGGCCGGGGAGCGACCGCTGGGCTCCGCGCCAAGCCCCTCCCACCTTGGCGACGTGTGTCTCGCAACGTGCTGAAGGGCGGGAAGTAAACAAGGCCCGGCCTTCCCTGGCCGCTCCCCCTCCGCCGGGCCTCCAGTACCTTCCAGGAGGGCCTAGGCCTGCGAAAGGGAGGAGGGAGCCGCCCAAAGCTGTGGCGCAGCAGGAATTCCCGCTCCGGCGCTGCCCGAGGAAAACGGGAGGGCAAAGGGAGGGGGCGCTGTTTCTGCGGACCCGCCTCCCCGCCCCCTTGAAGAACTGAGGTGGGGGCGGAAGCGGTCTCAGCACGGCGACGCCGGGAGGTGGGGCGGGGATGCCCGAGGCTATTTTTACTCGCTCTCCTCATCCTTTCTGGCTACTTGTTCGGAGGGGCGGCGGCAAAGCAGTGGCCGCAGTGGTTGCTCCCTAGCCCGGCCCCTGCAGCCTTCCTGGGTTGCTGTGAGCGCCGCCACCGCAGCAGCCTATAAAGAGCCGAGGATGCAGCTCTACAGCACTATCGTCACTCATTATCCGGCCGCGGCGGCAGCGGCAGCGGCGGCGGCGGGAAGCGGCGGGTCCAGCGGGCCGGGAGTCGTGTTCAAAGTCTCTCCTTCGCCGGAGCCCGCGGGACAAAGCCCGATTGGAATTGAAAGCGACGTCGGAGGTGGCGGAGGAGGGACCGCGAGTGCCGTCATAGCAGGAGCAGCCAACGCCATGCCCGCCTTCTCTTGCCTGGAACTGCTGCCCTCGGCGGGGCCCGTCCAGAGGAAGCCGCCGCCGTCGCCGCAGCAGCAACAGCAGCCGCAGGTTTTTGGCTCCGCGGCGCAAATGACCCGCTGCCGGCAGCTGGAGAGAGTCGTGCCCATCCAACTGGTGCCGCATTCGGAGTCCGTCGGAGCGGTGGCGGAGCTGGACCCGCAGGTGGCTTCCAATGGCCACTCGTGGCTGCTGTTGGAGAGCAGTGGGGGCGAAGTCGCGGCCGCCGCCCAGCCAGCCTTGCAGCCGGAGGCCAGCAATCGCGGGGTCCGCTTCAACGAGCATTGCCAGGCCTTGCAAGCGGCGGCAGCAGCAGCAGCCGGCTCCTACTCGGGACTTGCCGTTGAATCTCAGCCCGCCACCACATTGAAAGTTGCCGAGGAGGCGAGGCCCAGCCAGTTGCGTCAGACGGAGCGGAGCGAAAAGCTGGCGCTCTACCTGGCCGAGGTGGAGAAGCAAGATAAGTACTTGCGGCACAAAGGCCGCTTCCGCTTCCATATCATTCCTGACGGCAACTGTTTGTACCGCGCCATCTGCAAAGCCATCAATGGAGACCAGCGGCTGCACAGGGACCTTCGCGAACAGACAGTGCACTACATCGCCGACCACCTGGAGCACTTCGCACCCATCATTGAAGGAGACGTGGGAGAGTTCCTCATCAACGCTGCCCAGGAGGGCGCCTGGGCTGGCTATCCTGAGCTTCTGGCCATGGGGCAAATGCTGAATGTCAATATCCACCTCACCACCGGAGGCAGATCCGAGAGCCCCACCGTCTCCACCATGACCCACTACCTGGGGCCCGAGGATCCCAGCAGAGGCAGCATTTGGTTGAGCTGGCTTAGCAACGGCCACTATGATGCAGTGCTGGATCGTCAGTGTCCCAATCCAGAATATGAGGAGTGGAGCAGGAAGACTCAGGTCCAGCGCAGGAGGGATGAGGAGCTGGCCAAAACTATGGCAGTGTCCTTGTCCAAGATGTACATTGAGCAGAATGCCTGTTCTTGAGATAGGCATTATATCCCTTGCCTGCTGTTCTGGTGCCTTAATTGTTCTCCATTTCTTTCTCTAGCAGTTGTAATTCTTACATGGAGCAAAAACCTGAAGAGAAGGAAGGGAGAGTGAGATTTATAATGAATGCTTATCTATAGATTATCAGATACTAGTTATTTTCCTAGCTTTTCTTTTGTATATATAATGTTTCTTGTATTTCCATACACTTTGTTCTTTAAGAGAGGATTTTCTTTTTTTCTTTTTGCACTTTTTCTAGTCTTTGTTCACCACCAAAATAAAATTTACTTTCATTCTTTGTTTGCCTATAGATTTTTTTCTGGCCTGTATGGCTGATAGCATAACAGTTCTTTTATGTTAATATCTGACACATTCACAGTATCATTCTTTCAATGAAAAATTGTATTACTTTCTAGCAAAAGTGGAGAGCAATTGGGTTTCTGTTTCAGTTAGTTGGAGTAAGCTGGGTTTTCAGTTTATTTGATTGGTCTTTTTTGTTTGTTAATCACACAAACAATGTGCTTTAAAAAACTGCAGATACACAAAAAGATACTTTAAAAGCAGTTTTGTTCTTTTTAGGAATATAAATGCCTCCTGTCTGCCCCTTGTAGTCCATCAGCAAGTTTATAATTCTTCTGTTTCTAATTGGCTTAAGATGGTATTATGTACAAATATATTTATACTAAGTTTGTATGGTTTGCTGGGTCAAACATTCAAGATAGAAACCACACTCTTCAATTTTGAATGAACTGAAATGGTTAGATATATTTATTAAATGGAGTTTGTACTTTTTTATTTTGTGACTTTGGAATTTATACTGTATTTGTATAATAGCAATATTCTTAGCACCCTGGAATAAATGTATAGTTTTGCTTGGATCTCTGACATGTCTGTGTGGATGAAAACATCTGTCCTAAATGTGGAGTTTCTGGCTAGGCTGCAGAAAGAAAGTGAAAGTTGGCAAAGCCTGGTTTTTTTTTTCCTTTGGTACTTTGGCATCAGGGTTGCTACTGGATCCACATCAGGAAGAGTGACTGGGAAAGAGCATCTGAGAGTCAAGTGTGATGAGTGTAGATGATGGAGAATCTCCATGATACAATTTTATTCTGTTGTTTCTGCTTTTTGAGTAGTGGGAAAGGGTTGAGAAATCAAGACTTTATATGAATCATTTAATATATAATCAAGCTCCAAAGTCATAAACTGGTTAGAAGATCCCATTGCTCTTGCAAATGTTAATGAAAAATGAGGACCATATTTTTTGTGAAGGCAGTGATGCAAAATCAGCAGAGCTGGGATTTTTAAATTTTTCTTCTAGGGGAAGAGTATTCACACAAACAGAATTCATTTTATGAGTCTTAATTTTAGTGTGTTTTCCATTTCAAAATAATGTACTAATGATTATAATTGAAGGGCCTGAGGTGGGGAGGGGGAACAAAATGGACTGCATATTTGGACTAAGTTAGATACTTATTATAGTTGGAAGAGAAGTTGGGACCACAAAGTGGTAAAGATGTAACTTTTTCGCTACATGCTACAGGCAGGAAGACTTCCTACTATTCAGCCTCAAAGGCAACAGCTTACATATTTAATATAACTTTTCATGGTACTTAGAATTACAATATGATGCTGTAGTTCAGTGACAGCATACATAGAAATCGGCTTTATTAAAATCAATCAAACATATTGAATAAGCATGGACAGGTAAGAACATGTTATAGACTAATCAGGAATTCCAGTTGCAACAAATCCTGTTGTGTACTAATCAAATTGCAGAAACCACATTTTACAGGAAGTGTCATGATTTGTGGAATTAACTTGACATCAGACTGTTCTGAATCAAATCATATAAGTCTATGTCCTAAAAATGAGTAGAATTTGCCTAAGAATATGAAATGGAATCTGCTTGTTATACTACTGGTAGCAATAGAATAATAAAGGGGTTCTCTGTGAAGCCAATCATAAAACAAGAGGGTTTTGCCACATAAGAGATTTTCAAGCCTGTTTCTTTGCAATATTAATGCTGCCCCAATTAAACTATGTCCAGGGCTGCAAATGTGAAAGAATAACAAAGCTCTCACTTTAAATTGGATGAAGCATACAGAATTTTGTTCCTGAGATCATTTTGATCAACATCAATTTATAAACCAGTCCTGTTTGGAAATGGGGATCACCAGCGGAAACCATGATTTGGATAATGAAGTGTCATTTTGTAACTATCCACCCACAAAATAGGTGTGTGCTCTATCCCTGTTCTTGGCAAAAGCATATTTATTACTTTTATAAACATGAATGCACTTATTAAGAAGCTGTAGATATAAACATAACTTTAAAAAAAGAAATTTAAAAAACTGTTTCGGTGGGAGGCTATTCTCTTTAGGAAAGCCAGAAGAAAAAAAATACAAAGAGATGAGTGTCAAGGTTAAATGTCCTTGGAGGCAAGCTTTCTGATCTGTCATTTATTGTAAGGCCTAGATAAAAGCTGTTTTGGCCGCTGGACATAAAGTGAAGCTGAAAAGTTCAGGCACCATGTGTTTCATTTTTTTGTGTGATGGTTCCATCTGAATTTTCCATCAGAGTCTTGAGCTATGCTTTGAATTGCTTTCACCTTAGACTCTGTTTGCTGACATTTTCTGAGCATCCCTAATACTCTCTAGATGCAATTCAATTTTTTTTTATCACAATTTCTATGGTCATTATGTCTGCAAATTCTCTATGGGACACCAAATTAAAGAGTGCTGATCTAGGCTATCAAATGAGCTAACAGAAAACTAAAGCATTATATATTCAAAGGTCTGATTTTCCACACTGAGTAATTGCTGTGGGAAATGATGTATTCTCTATCAGGGAGTGGCTAGAGTCCAGGGAACATAAAAGGTCAACTGGTTGAAGCTGGGCAAGCTGACATTCTGTCATATGGTAGCCCACCAGAAGCACTAACTCAATATTTTATTCACTACACATTCATTACATAATACATATTCACTGACCAACGGTCAATAATGAAGAAAATGCTCCCCTAACCTCCAAAGTTCCCGCAAAGGATTTAGGACTTTTAAAGAAGTGATTTTTCCCACATATATAGCTACACTTTGGAATTCTCATATCCTCAGTATATAGAAGCTTACACAAAGGTATGTGTATATTGTCTACATGATTGACCTACGTCCTAGGATGTAAATTATGTCAATCATTTCAAGGAATGAGTAACTTATTTCCTGTATCTTCTTTTTTTTTGGGGGGGGGTGTCTTTTCATAAATTACAAGATATTATAAAAATGCACCATGCAAAAACATTTAAGGTAGTCCTTGATTTACAGCAGTTTATTTACTAACAATTTAAAGTTACGACATCAGTGAAAAAAGTGACTTACTCCTTTTTCACACTTATGACTGGCAACTTCTCTATGGTCATGTGACCAAAATTCAGAGGCTTGGCAACTGACTCATATTTATGATGGTTGTAGTGCCCTGCATCATGTGATCATCTTTAATGACCTGACAAGCAAAGTCAATGGAGAACCTGATTCAGTTAACTGTATTACCAATTTAAGAACTGTAATGATTCACTTAACAACTATGTCAAGAAAGCTATAAAATGGGCCAAAACACCTAACAAATGTCTCACTTAGCAATAGAAATTTTGGGCTCAATTGTTGAAAGTCGAGGAGTACCTTTGCAATGGGAAAAAGTTTAAACTGTTTAAAGTTCTAGTAAAATTTTCTTGCTTCTGTTAATTCAATTTTCTCCATCTGCTTGTTTTTTCCCTCCCTTCCTCACCTCCACTCCTCTGCAATAATTCTTTGTCCTAATTAGGCTGATCTATACTTTCTCTTTTTTCAAAGTTTTATTTGAATTTTTTTTAAAAAATGTTCTGGTTACTACCTTTTTGCGTAGGACTGCAATTTCAACACTATTGAGGTCTACAATTAAAATGAATTTGCTATTTGTATATAGAGTTCCTGAATAAGTTTCAAAGTTCTTTTTTATCAAAAAGAAAAACACTATAATTTGAGCACAAGTGAGAATAAGCTATTATTCTCTTTAATAACCTGGATCTACTGGAGTACAGTGTTTATGGTTTTGGATTCATAATAATGTAGTTTGAATGGGATAATGATGTACCATGAATGTACTGAGCTTACCATTATAAAAACACCAGAAGCGGTTGAAAAAAAGAGCAATTCTCCAGTCAGCAAGAAGGAGAAAGAGATTGTTGGCTGCATAATTTATCAACATTGGATTGTTAACCCATTGAAATCTTGTGAGCAATTTTCAAGCCCTCTGTTAAAAAGTATAGGGCTAAAGCACCTGGCTAGAAAGCAGGAGACTGAATTCTAGTCCGCTTCAGCCATTAAAGACAGCTGGGTGACCTTGGGCCAGTCACTCTCTTTCAACCCAAATCACTTCATAGGTTTGTTGTTGTGGGTATGACAAGAGGAAGGTGTATTAAATATGTTTGCTGCCTTGAGTTATTTGTAAAAATAGTAAAAGTGGGATACAAATAAAAACCCCCTCTCATTTATGAATGATAGTATTAAAACTGTTACCTTTTATTTAACCAAATGTGGGACCAGTGATCCAATAGATTAGGGGTGTTAAGTTTCATTGAGGGCTGCATCAGGGTTGTGTTTGACCTCAGAGGACCGGGGTGGATGTGGCCAGAGTGGGCATGACCCGCACAATGGCACTTATGTCGGGGGCGCTTGTGGCGGTGTGAGTGCTCTGCCAGTGAAACAGGCTCCCGAGCTCTGTTTCTGTCTGCGAAGGCATCCTGTAACCCTCTGCCAGTGAAAATGGAGCTCTGGAGGGCCGCACGCTCCATTTTCACTGACAGAGGGTTTGAACAGTGAACGTTCAAAGTTACAAGAAAAGCAACTTATGACTATTTTTCACACTTACGACTGTAGCCACATCTCCATGATCATATGATCAAAATTGAGATGCTTGGCAAGTGACTCATGACATTTGCAGTGTCCCAGGATCATGTGATCACTTTTTGTGACTTGACAAAGTCAATGAGGAAGCTAGGTTCACTTAACAATCATGTTATTTAACTTAACAACTGCAGTGATTAATTTAACAACTGACAAAAAAGATTGTAAAATGGAGCAAAACTCATTTAATAATTTTCTCACTTTACATCCTTAGCTCAATTGTGGTCGTAAATTGAGGATTTCCTGTACTCTTAATCATTTATTTGAAAGTAATTAACAAGTCCTGAAGGAATGCTAGGTAATGGAAAAAACAGATGTCAATTTGGAAGGAAGAATGCCCAGCACTTCCAAAACTGGATACCAAATTGTAATTTTTAATGTAACAGTAAAATGATGCTAGAATGATGATACTTTTTAAAATCATGCTTTTTTAAAAAAAAAATTCAAAAGTTGTTGTTTTAATGACAGTTTGAATAACTTTGGCAAACAAACTTTATGGATATAATTATATGGAGTCAACTCAAGGGACAGTTTTGTAGGTGGACGAAATTATTAAATGCTAATAACTGATTTTTTTATTAACCAATTTGATTTAATATTAACTATAAAATTAAATCCAACCACGATACCTTTTATTTTGTGGATGCGAAGAGTTGGACATGACTTAGTGAATGAACAAGAACAACAATCTTTTGTTTGTGCCCAGAATCATCTGAGCTTTGTGTGGGCCCTATCTCTGGCAGGCTGCCTCAGGATCTAGCACTGTTCTTTGGCCCAAAGATCATTGTACCTCCTGTGTTCAGGGTTTCTTCAGAAAAATGTTTTTGAACAATTGGCCCCATCTCGGGCAAGGATATCTAAAGAATTTCAAGGAAAGCAAAAGCAGCAGTAGGACAGCTTTTCTGATGTTTGTGTTTTCTCCTCTCCCCTTCTTTTCCTTTTAAGCTAATACTAGTGCAGCTTACTTCATTGAATCTGGTTATTATCTAATGCTATGTTCACCTTTTTTAACTTTTCAATTCATTCAGGAGAATATGTCTGGATTTTTCTTTTTCTGTCTCCTTTTTTTATGCAACATAAGAGACTGCATACTGTTTCTTTTTGTCCAGCATGGCAGGTAGAACTTAAATAGAAAGCAAAAGCACACTTAAATACCTGAAGCATTTTCTTCCAGAACAATGGCATGGCATAACAATTATATTCCTGACATGGTTGCTACCTGTTTTTGTAACTGACTCATCCGCACCCTGGATTTCAGCAGATAGGTTTTATTTACAGTTCTAACAGGCTTTGCTTCATCAAATACTTAGCATACCTTTCTTGGGCAAGTAATATCATTTATGTAAGAACTGGTCCTAATGCTTGAGCAAATAATGTGGTGATTTTCTATTTATTCTATTTTTTCTATTCTCCTCTGTTCCTGTTAAAATGATTTTCTTCCGCCAAGAGTCTTCTCTTAACGAGGGAATCTGGCAAAAATTTACCTTTTTACCCAGTGTTGCATTAATAAACTCTACAGTATCTTTGTGTGTGTGTGTGTGTCTTCAGAGTAAGTTAATCATTATTTATTTATTTTTAATTTGTTTACCTAATTTATATGGCTGCCTATTTCATACGATAACTCTAGGTGCCAAAACAAACATCCTCATCACTCAACCCCTTCATGCTAGCTCAATGCTTAGGGGAAAAGTCAGGTCTTCATAACCTTCTGGAAGACTGAAAGGTAGAGGTCCCATTAATCTCTGGGGAAGTCACTGAGAAGGCATGACTTCAAGGTCCCATCAAATGGTAACATTTAAGGAAGGGGACCTGGAGCATATCCATCCTGTGTAATCTAGTGGGATGGAAGATACCTTCAAGCAGAGATGGTCCTGTGACATACAGAGATTTAAAGATAATAACTGGCACCTTGAATTGCACGCAGAAAGCAAGTGGAAGCCTAGTGCAGCTCTCGCAGCAGGTATTATTGAGTGAACTGTTCACTATATACTAGACCAATTGCAGTTTCCAGATGGGCAGCCTTCAAGGGCAGCCTCATGTGGACCATCTTACAGTAATTCAAAGGAGATGACTGTTAGTAAGGCTTCCCAGTTGAGGAATGGATGCAATTGGCACATTAGATAGATTATTTTAACCAGTTACCTTGATCAGCCAGTTTGGTCTAGCAGTTAAGGCACCAGGTTAGAAAGCAGGCCACTGTGACTTCAAATCCTGCCTTAGCCATGAAAGCCAGTTTATTATATTTATTTATTTATCATATTTATATACTGCCCCATCTCCCTAAGGACTCG
>JAEANM010020265.1:0-12148 GCA_017656035.1 Myanophis thanlyinensis
CTTTTATAGTTTTCGACTGAAGTCACGTGACCTGTGTGAGCCAATGCAAATTCCCAGACATTGGAGCATATGCTTCCCACGATGAGAAGGACCGTATCAGGTAAGACCAACGTCCTTTCTGTGAATATGTTTGAAATTAAAAGTCATGTATGGTGATTACCAAATGTTGATTAGATTTCAGCCTTCTCCTCAAGCCTGAATGTGTCTATATAATTGCATGTCCTGTCCTATGCCCATGAGATCTCAATATTTCAATATTATGTGTCAGTGACATGGCCAGAAATAGAATAAACATTTCCAAAGAGTTCCCTAAGATTCTCAGAAAAGTGTGTGTGTGTGTGTATACATACTGTACATACACACACACAGACACACACACTTATATCTACATACAGGTAGTCCTTATTTGGCAACCATGGTTGCAATCAGCAGCTCTGTGGTAAGTGAAGTGGTCGCTAAGCAGAAAATCATAGGACCACAATTGTGTTTTTCGTCATTCCCTGCCTTTGGAATGCTGGGATAGCTGGCTCAAAACTGGCAAGATTAATCAATTCCATTTTCTGTTTTTATTTACTTCTCGATCTCTCCCTGCTTTGGAATGGTCACCTCAGTGCTAGGTTAATTAACAGAAGGGAAATAATCTACATTCTTCCTCTCCAATTTCCATTCTATGAGAGAATAAGAAAAAAAAAAAAGCAATTTCTATAGGCAATCTCTCCCGTGTCTATCTGACCCATTTCTTTCTTGCCTCCTGCAGAGTGTGAGATTGGAAGGGAAGGGATCACAAGAGAGTAAGCATGTACGCAATTGGCAATACACTAGACTGTTTGCACAGGGTGCTTATGGCTCCCATCTCTGAGCACACTGTTGCCCTGCATGTGACTGTTGTTATTCTTCCCCCCACTTTTTGAAATAGGAGTGATTGGAGAGGAAGGAATTACAAGAGACAAAGCAAGCACACAAAGTGAGCACCAACTGTAAAATGTTAATGCTGAAGCTTCTGCTCCTTTAGAAGCTGCCAAATGGCAACTCTCAGAAGTCCCGGCAAGTTAAATAATAAGCTCAGAGATGGAACCTGTGCTCTTCAACTGTTGCTACTGTAATTTCCCAGCAAAAAATGCTCATTGGATATGCTGAATTTGCTTAACGACCACATGTGATTCGCTTTGTGACAAAGGGACTCGCTTTGTGAGCAGTTTCAAAATGGCTCTAAAATCAAGTCTGCTAGCATAGCTTGATTTGTGACCACAATTCTGGGCTGTGTTTTGGTGGTAAGTCAAAGGATTATCTGTCATCGATCGAAACCATATTCAATTTTGCTTTGTTTTTGTTTACTCTCAGACTTTGCATCCCTTTAAAGATGGACAGACAGATTGTGATGAAAGCTGTCACGGGTCTGGGAGTCAACTTCATTGTCAGTGAAGATGTAAAGCTGTCTCCTGTCTCTCAAGTCTCTTGACACGCTGCCAGCTTTCTTGCTCATTCCCCCTCCCCCCCCCCCCCCCATTTCTATAACAAGCTAGTAGGGTCAACTCTCTGGCGTTTTAAGTACTGCTCCAAGGATCAATCGAAACTGGAAATAATGGATGTCACTCTCCTCCTTCCCTTCTTAGCAAAGCATTGGTAAATATTGAGAGAAACCTTCCATTGGGTCATCAGGGCCGCTTGAAAAGAGGAAGGCCACGACGGTTGAAAAATGTATTAATATTTCACTGATTAAGCATCTTCCCATGGTGCTGCCTTGTTCTAATTTTTTTTTTTTAGTAGCTGAGAGCAATTAGCTGGAACTGTTGCAGCCTCAGATGTTTCACAGCCGACCCACGAAAGGCAATTTAAAAAAAGGAGAGGGGTTGTCTTGTGGAACTTAAGTGGACATGTGTCTTAAGTGCCGTTTCCTATCCCCATTCCTCCCATTTTCAAGGTAAGAGGAGGAAGACACTTGTCAAACAGCAACAGCACTTGAAATAGCCTGCGGCTTCGCCTAAGACAGGGATGGGCAATTGTGGCTCTTTTATGACTTGTGGACTTCAAATCCCAGCATCCCTGGCCAAGGCAACCTAAATAAAATGGAGGAAACATTTTGAAGTGTAAGGGTTCCTTACACTTACACCTCACGATGTTTTCTCCATTTTATTTAGGTTGCCTTGCTCAGGGATTCTGGGATTTGAAATTCACAGGTCATAAAAGAGCCACAATTGCCCACCCCTGGCCTAGGAGATTGGTTATAGTGCTATGACTGGCATTTGAAGCCCATCTTTATAGAACCAATTTCTCCGTGGCTTTGTTCAGAGGAATCCCTCCCATCTGTCCCCAAAATAGCTTATGGCAGTGTTTCTCAACCTTGGTGATTTTAAGATGTTTGGACTTCAACTCCCAGAATTCCCCAGCCAGCTTTGTTTATGTCCAAACATCTTAAAGTCGCCAAGATTGAGAAACACTGGCTTAGGGTCAGATGCTCACCTCTTGAATTTACAATATCTTCCTTTTCTCTTCTCCAGCTACTGTAGGTCCGTGAGTATATTCAGCCTGTGGATCCAACAAGTGGGGAAATGTGCAGAAATAGTATTATTTCCACTATAGGTAATACATGTAGTAACTCTTCAGAGTTACGACACTGGGAGGCGACTTGGGACCGTTCTCCACACTTACGATCCTTGCAGCATCCCCATGGGCACATGATCGCAGTTCAAATGCTCAGCAACTGACTCGTATTTATGACAGTTCCAGTGCCCCAGGATCTCGTGATCCCTTTTTGTGACCTTCTGACAAGCAAAGTCAATGAGGAAGCCAGACTCACTTCACAACCATGTTACTAACTGAACAACTACAGTGATCCAATTAACAAGGCAAAAACTCACCTCGTTTAGCAACAGAAATTTTGGGCTCAGTTTTGGTCGTAAGTTACCTGTAGGCTACCTGTTATGTGTAAGAAATCTTTGCATGTTACATAGCAAAGTGAGCATGGACATTTACGGAACCCTGTTGTCAAATTTGAGATTGGCTCTCCTTCCCTGCCTCACATCACACAATGGTTTAAACAAGTGGTGGCGAACCTATGGTATGGGTGCCAAAGGTGGCACTCAGTGCCCTCTCTGTGGGCATGTGCACCGTTGCCCCAGTTCAGCTCCACTGCATTTCTCACCTTTGTTTGCAGAGAAACAGAAGTTTCCCTACAAACAACGTAATAGAAGCTTGTGAAATAAAAAGGTCTCACCTCTTACAGAGCTGCCAGTGTTGTGATGCCCTGCCCCCTACCGGCCAGCTGGTCTTTGGGTCTGTGCCATGCACATAGGCATGCGATAGAGAGAGAGAGAGATTTACAGTTTGGGCACTCGGTCTCTAAAAGGTTCGCCATCACTGGTTTAAACCTTGCTAATGAGCTGTAGTACTGCACGTTGCAAATGGAGCTCTTGATTGAATGCTCTTTCTGGTTCCCTCTGTCTCACTTCTCTCATACATCAAAATATATACACAGGCATATGCAAGAGAAATTGAGATATCAGGAAAAACCCTAGGCACTAACAAGAAATATTTCTTCTGACTCGTGGATTTCAGTGTTGAAAATTTAAAAGGAAGGTGGGGGAAGACACACACACACACACACACACATGCATATTTGAGCAGTCTACAGTCTGGAATAATTGATGGCATTTGCAACTGAGCGTCTTATTTGAAAGATAAGCCTACAGCTCATATATTTGCCCAATGAAACAGTCTGTTCAGGTGTTATTCCACAATTGGTACTGGAAAGTCTGACAAGAAGTTAGCCCTGTGTCTTTTTCCGAGCGTCCCAATATTTTATTCAGTTACTGTGCTTCAACAGAGCATGTATTTACTATTATGTCTCCCTATTTGTGAATCTAATAGAAAGCCAACTTAGCTTGTGTCATCCCTGCATGTATTTCAGGATTGTTAGTGTTTGCAAGAGGGATGCACTGCACGCTAGGAGCCTGCAAATACGTTGTCTTCATAAAATCTACATCTAAGATCAATTAGCTCACATGCTGTATCTCCATAACGACCACCAAAAATCCCTCTTGGTAACAGAACACAAAGATTTTTCCTAACAAACAGCTTTCATCATTTCCTTGCGTATCGAAGGAGAGAATTCTAACTCAAGACTTTTTCTTCAAGTGCAATTTTTGGGATAATCTGTTGTAAAAACAGCGGTCTTGTCTTCCCATGCAGTGTGTGTGTGTGCGCGCGCACGCATGACTAAGGGGTAAATGTAACACAGTATTACTACCAGCTATGTTTTCTGTGATGACAGCCAAATGAATTATTCTGTTCGGTTCCGCTCCATTCCATTCCGCTCCATTCTATTCTATTCTATAACCCTTATATACCGCTTCATAGTGCAGCCCTCTCTAAGCGGTTTACAGTCAGCTTATTGCCCCAATGATCTGGGTCTTCATTTTACCAACCTTGGAAGGCTGAGTCAATCTCAAGCTGGTCAGAAACAAACTGGCGGTCAGCAGAATTAGCCTGAAATACTGCATTCTGACCACTGCGCCACCACGGTTCTTATAATACAGGTGTTCTGACCTAGGCCTTCCAAGATGAAGAAGCAGACTCCTTGTCCCAATAAAGCCTTTTATTTAGGTGCGAGGGAATTCTTCTCCAGTAAAGTCCCGGCAAACAATTCACAACTAAAAGACCTTTATCAGGCTTGGAGAGTGGCCAGGCTGTTATCTTTCAAACTTCACACTGGAAATAACAAGCAATAACTGGCAAGAAGTCAGGAACAGATCTTCACTCTAATAAATTGAACTAATTGTTTCCTACAAACTCTCCTCTCCTGTTTTAATCCCTCTGGGAGGGACCATTCACTGTCCACCTGTGCCTTTACTCCCAAGTCAGCCCTTGTTCCTCAGCTGTTCCCTTCTCTTGGCAGCTCAGCGCATGCGCACATCGGGAACAGGCTCCAGCTGTTCTTCTGTTCCATTGATATCCGATTCAGAAGGCAGCTGATACCTGTCAGATGGCCATGGCCTGATCTCTGCCTCTGATGCATAGCGCTCATCAGAGTCTTCCCCCATTCCATTCCATGAGAAGGTTAACAGTGGGAAGGGACAGAAAAGGACTTAATTTTGCACCCCAGTCTTTTGCCTGACAAACAAGCATAAGTGAAGAGAAATATGTCTTCAAGGCAAAGCTAACAGGGCCTAAAATGTAGAGCCACGAGGGATTTGGAAGGACTCTTGTAGGCACTGTGACTGACAAGTAATCTTGAGAGACCTGACAGGTCCCATTTTTATTTCATACGGCACGCATCCTTTGAATGCTCAAAGTAATCCTAACTCTCTACGATTTAGTAATACCTTCCTCCTAGTAAATATTCCCTGGTTTCCTATATGTAAGATTGTAGGTAATTAAAAATAGATGGCTTTCGGGGGGGGGGACGGGACCCAAACCCTTCACATTTATTTCTACATGCAGTTCAAGCTGTCAGAACTGTTCAGACAGATCTTTTCAGACTCAGATGGACTGTCAAGAAGAGTGAAAGAATCAAAAATAGCTAGTCCTGGGAAACACACCCTATTTGTTTCATCTTTCTGTAAAAAAATAGGCCAGTAGCATTGTTTAAATGCTAAGAGGCCTTCCGTATGGAAAGAACATGGTGATCTCAGTTCAGCAACATGTTTGCATGTCCCCCACAATGCTGTGGGGTTTGGGGACATCTTGGAAAGCTGAGCTAATTGACTCCTCGAGTTTACTCAGCTCTCGGCACAGAGGAAATGCTGCCATTGTGGTTTTAGAAGGCTTCCTCCAAAACTGCAGAGCAGAACAGCTTCTCTGTGGTGGTAATTGGCAGCTCTGGAATTCCCTGGGCCTCCAGAAGTCCAGCGATTTCACCATCCTGCCCTGTTGGAACTAAAGAATGGTTGACCTCTTCCTGAAAACGATTTCAACTTGGGGTTTTTCCTTCCCTCACAGTGGAAAGCTGGTTGATCGGAGAGAAGACAGAACCAGGATGAGGAAGGTAAGATAGGGACAACAGGAGATTCTGCTAGCAGCGTGAAAATGACCATTTTGGTTTGAGCAGGAAATCAAGCAATCAAGGAAATGATCTTCTCTTACTTTCCAGAGTAGCAACTTTGAGAGAAACGAGTGTTGTACTGTAAAAGTGCAATTATTATACACTTTATTCATTAAACATGAAATTGAGTCAACTGAACATTAAAAAATGTGTCACATTATTGACTGGCACTGATGAATTGATATGGGTTGTTGCCAGAATTCTAGGTATCGACCAAGTACCTTCTCAAAATATATGTTGTTCCAAGTAGCGCAGTTTTTTGCAGTTCTGCTGGTGTTATTGTAGGAAGCTGCAATTTTTTGATGTACTCAGTAAAATTCTTGGACATGGTGCCAAGTGCTCCAATGACAATGGGTATCACTGTCACATGTTTCATCGATAATCGAATAGTTTCGATGGCCAGATCGCAATATTTTGTTATTTTTTTCTAGTTTTTTTTCTTCAACTCTGGCGTCTCTTGGTATAGCAATATCAATAAACTGTATTATTATTATTATTATTATTTTCACAAACAATTTAGATTCTAATCTGGAAGTCTTTTGACTTTAGATAAAGGCACCTTACTGCTGTTTGAGAATATGTGACATTATTTTTATAGGCCTAAATATTGAACATGATTCTTTGCATTAAGGATTGCACAGCCTATCCTACAGAACAATGTGATATATTACATAAAGTACTATAATTATACAACATTATATTATTTTACCCGATAACATTTATTTGTTTGTTTGTTGTTTGATTGACTTCTTTAACTTCAACTTCTTCAGTCCTGGACTATATGACTTACTGCTTTTTTTGGTGCTTGTGTCTGGAGTAGGTGTTATTTCTGTATGAGGTGTGCTGGGTGTAGGTGGAGGTGGGATCACAGGGCCAGAATCTGGACTTCTAATCACTGTGCCATCAGCAAAGAGTATCTTAAAAACAGCAAAGTAAAATGTGATGTTAGTCAGCTACTAAGATTTGCAATACAGCAGATACAGTACTATGTTCAGATTAAAAAATGACCAAAATATGTAAAAAACTCAACAAAGTTTTATACTTGGATTAAACATTTCTACAGACTTATATTTACATTTGAATGAAATAGTTCTAAAGATTTCATTTATAAGTCCTTTCCAACACTGTTATTCTGTTAAATCTCTACTCAATAATTAAACTTCCTCAGTGGCCACATTTCATACTGAAAAACGACTGGAACCAGTTGGAAACATTAGCAAAGCACAGTGGCTTCTCCATGTGCATCTAAATCAAGAGAAAAATAATACAGAAAAAATATACCCTGCAGGTATACCCTACACACACACACACACACAACCTTATTATTTGAGGTGAAGTCGATTTAATTTGGGTTTTATGATTCAGCCAGAATTCAGTAATAAAAAATGAATTTACATTCAATATTAAATGAATATACCTGAGTAGATCCATCCATCATGTACTTTACAACAGTCCCTTGTCGTGTTATTACTCTGGATACTTCTTGCTCTATTGGTTTCTTCACTGTTTTGTAAAGTTGCGACTGTTTTACTCTTTGTGGATAGCTCTGCCTAATAAATATTTCAAAAGGAGACTCTTTGTCCACATTGTTATCCTCTGTTTCCATCTCAGCCTTGCTGTCCCTGGTAGACTCATTCCTGATGGTAACATCTGGTCCAGATTCAACACTGCCTTTGGCATTCATTGTCTTGTCTCCATTGTCTTTAGCTAGGGGCTCGTGGGACTGAGTCTGTTTTTCTTTGCTCTCCTCTGTTTTGATTTCTTCCAGCTTGACTTCACCTGATTTAGTCTCATCTGTTTTGCTTTCTTCATCATCGTTCTTGTCTTTCTCTCCTTTTTCCTCACCTTTTACATATCAAAACAATTTTGTTAAGTCAGTTAAAATGATTACAGAAACAGTATATGAACACTTGTGGACCTTACCAATCGGACAAAATGCTAAACGTGGAAACCCAGTTAAGAGCCATATAAATACTGACCCAAATGTATGCTTCGACTTCATTATATGAAAGATCAGTCAGAGAGGGAAGGTAGTAGTTCAAATGTTTTAAATATAACAATACAAATGCTCTATTCGTATCTATTTTAACCCTGCAAATTAATACTTTTACCATTAGTACCATTAGCTCTACTTGTTACCATAAATTGAACAGAATGCCACCACAGTAACATCAAACTCAAGTTTTTTCAGCAACAGGGATGCTAGCATCAAATGAAGTTCAACTACTGCTCAACATTTTCCAGTCCGCAACATGAAGAAGTATTTCAGACATAGATTATTTTACTGAAAATCTTATTTATATTTTGAAGTAAGGTTAGATGGATAAAATCTTCATTTAAAAGCCAGCATCAGAGAAATTATTGATGCATCAAAGATTGAAAACAGACTGCTTCACATTTTTAAAAAGTTCCCTGGGTAGTTGTACAATTTTGTAAACTATGGGAAGAGGTATACATGCTGTAAAAAAAATATATATATGACATTTTTAAATTGCAGGGGAAACCATCCAAGACCAGAATTCCGTCTGATTTAGAGGATAAAATGTGATTTTTTCCTGATTCAAATATTCTTATTCATTCTAGCTGAATTGGGGTAATTTTCCATTCAGAACTTTAATAGAAACAATGTCACCATCCCCACATAGTTGAATTAATAGCCTGAGTAGATCCCGGTTCATCATAAGTTTACTATATTTCCTGCTAGCCTTCAGTTTGCTTCCTAAAGGATATTTTAGTCACTAAAACTAATATTGCTGTTTCTTTTTGAGTGGACTAAAATGCTTCTGTACTCAAGAAGTAACACAAGAGCTTTCATTACAGAACCCTAATGGAACATTAACAGCACAATTGTTTTTGTAAAAAAATGTTTATTCAACCAACCTGAGAATTTTTGACCAATAAAAGTAAGTACCAATCCATTGGGAGAAGACACATTCAAAGTATTGAAAACACGGGCTCCGGGAACAGCTTGGGTTTGGATTGGCTCATTTCTTTCTGTCTACAGTATGCAATAGAAGCAGACAATGCTAATGTATTTAAAAGCATTTACAAACATTTTAGCTCTCCACAGTAGTTAATAGCTTTTAAGGATTACTAGAATACCACACTAGTACATAAAATCTCTGAAAAGTTTTTGCCAAATGTTAATTTAATTTTAGTGTCAGCAAAAACACTTAAATATTTTGAGAATTATTTTTATTTGCTTTAGATTCCGTGCTTGTCAAATTGCTTGCCATAATACCTAAATATTTTAATGTAATATTTTTTAAAAATTATTTACTATAACTTGGTATGGTTGCTTGGTTGCAAAGCACAGGTCATTTCCAGCTTATTTTTATTTATTTGTATTCCACTTTTATTATTTTTACAAATAACTCGAGGAGGGGAATGTATCCAATATATTTTTCTCCTTTTATTTTCCCCACAACATGTTTCTTAAAAACTCCTGCTTCCTCAGGAAAACATGATTTTTGTTTAGTGAACTATTCATTCTACAGTTAGTAGAGAGCAAAAAAAACAACAACTCAGAAAGTTAATATACACTTCTGGTTAGCAATTCTAGATATTAGCACTCAAACTAACAAGGAGTTATTGGCAGCAAATAGATCTTTAAGTTGGTTGGATAAGAACAAAGCTATTTTTCAATTTGAATAATTTCTCTCAAAATTATTTCTGAGTTTGATCCAATTCTCAAGAATGTCCTACATTACAGCCGGATTTGTACTGTTGGATTTCATGGCCACATATGGGCGCTTACACCATCTTCCCTATGATCAGAAGACATGAATATGTAGTGTCCAGTTATCAAATATATTGTTCTTGTTTTGTTTGATAGTCAACAATGTGCCCCTCTTAGGCTTAAATACAGTACTTAACATCCCTACCTGAAATTCCTCCTTGGTTCTAATCTATACATCATGAACAAAACTGTGATGCATTTATGACTAAAACAGTTGACCAAAGGACTTGCTATATTGAACAGATTGTAAAGGTGATGTATTTACCTGAATATTGAGTCTTAATATTTAACACATATGTATTTTATCACTGAATCCCTTTTATTTATTTTACCTTAGACTTCCTCTCTGTTGTAGATCAAACACAATGAACCCAGATTCCCAACTCCAAATATAGTTGTTTAATTTGATCAGAGGGTTTGCTCATTACCCAGACCAAGGATAAAGCCTGGAATTAATTTTTCCCAGACTGAAAGAGTATAACCATTTACCAGACAGCAATGATCTATGGACTCACAAAATCTTGTATTCTGGGAATTTTTTAAAGTACCAATATCTTCTATAGGTTCTGATGTTAAGCTGAAACTGAATAAGCTTGTCTTGAGCTTCTGCAGATATTTCATCTCTGTCTTTGTCATTGTCTGGGAACTTCAATATTTTATTTATTTATTTCAGGATTTTTATACCGCCCCCTCTCCCGGAGGACTCTCCTATGGTTCCCAAGATTAGTTCACAGCAAATTACTAAAAGCTGTTTCTACATAGAAGCAATAATCATCATCTAGATCAGATGAAGCCAAAGACATACAGAAATGTCTACTCATAGCTTTTATTCTACTTCACCTTTTTCAATAGCTGAATCCAAAATAAAAACATTTTGAAAAACAAATCGTATAGCTACAGACTAGGTGAAATTTGGTTTAATGACAGTAACTGTAAGAGGCCTCTTGGAGTCCTAGTGAACAATCTCTTAAATATGAGCCAACTGTGTGCAGCAGCAGCAAAATAGTCCAATGCAATCGTAGGCAGCATTAACAGAGAGATTGAATTAAGATCACATGATGTTCTAGTACTGATTTACAAAGCCTTAATAAGACCACACTTGGAAGACTACATCCAGTTCTGGTCACCACAATAGGGTTGTGGTAAACATCTTTTGTAAAAAAGATGTTGAGACTCTGGAACGATTGCAGAGAAGGGCGACAAAGATCCAGGAGACTAAAATATAATACGAACGGTTGCAGGAATTGAATTGTCTATCTAGTGAAAAGAAGGACTAAGGGAGACTTGATAGCAGGGTTTCAATATTTGAGGGGCTGCTGCAAAGAAGAGGAGGGTCAAACTATTTTCCAAAGCATCAAAAGGTAAGACAAGAAACAGTGGATGGAAATTTACCAAGGACAGAAGCAATTTAAAACTAAGGAGAAATTTCCTAACAGTGAGAACAATCAACCAATGGAACAACATGCCTTCAGAACTTGTGGGTGCTCCATCACTGGAGCCTGGACAACCATTCATCTGAAATGGTATATGATCACCTGCTTGAGAAAGGAGTTGGACTAGAAGACCTCCAAAGTGCTTCCAAGTCTGTTATTCCGTACTATGTTTTATCTACACCTGCCTTGGGCAGGGGGTTGGACTAGAAGACCTCCAAGTCCCCTTCTAGCTCTATGATTGTATTCTATGAAGTATATTCATACCTTTTTCTCTTCTTGCACTGGAGAGTCTTCTGGTGATACATTCATTGTCATACGGGAACTCACTTTGGCAGATGGTAAGGATTTGGCTGACTTTTCTTTACCTGGCTTTACCTTTCCTGTAGCAGGAACTGCAGCGGCAGAAACAGCCGAGGAAAGAAAAGTCGAAGTGGGCAAGTTTACTGAAGGGATAGTCAGAATAGTTGCCAAATAAGGATCCGTTTCCTCTGTAAGGGAAATGGGTTATTTTGATGAAACAGAATAAACATTATCTACAGTACATCAAAAATGTGCAGCTACTTCTAGGTCAAGAAATGGCCTTTGAGTGATATGCCAGAAGATATATTCCAAAATAGAAATAGGTGAGCCAAGAAAAAGTTTCATTTCATTCACATTTAAATAAAATGGAATGCAATTAATATAATAGCTCCCTAGGCAAAGGTAAATTTGTTCACTTTCATGTTAAAATTTTAAATTAGTAACAACATTTGTACCTTGGCAAACATGTTGGGAAAATATTTTTAATCAGTTGAAAGGCAAACGACATTAGCTAAAGCCTTATAGTGATTCTGTGGTCTGTTTGTCTTGTTTTACCAGTGATAATCTGGATTTATCTGTTTAACCCTGGACAGAAACCAGGATTGGATTTTGTTTCGCGCTGTCTAAAGCAGCAGT
>JAEANM010020266.1:0-12148 GCA_017656035.1 Myanophis thanlyinensis
GCAGTGTGCATAGGAATTTGTTCATAGTTTTTTTTTAACTATAGTCCGGCCCTCCAACGGTCTGAGGGACCGTGAACGGCCCCCTGTTTAAAAAGTTTGAGGACCCCTGATTTAGATGATCTGGCAACATAATAGTCAGGTATAGAGACAGTGGGAATCACATGTTCATAAGCTGATTTACAATTGTAATTTGTGGTGTCACTAACTCCTTGTTCTTCAAACTTTCAGCTCTGCTGAAGTTACACACACACACACCATGTGTATCATATCAATTAAAAAGGAGGGGTAAAATATAACAACCATTCTCTCATCACGCTACTTTTAAGCACAGAGACTCAAATCAGAAACCACGTGCACTAGGAAGCTACACTATCCTCTGAAAAAGTATGAATTTCAAAATTATAAAGCAGCCTGAATCCAATCTACTTTGCTACACATAAATTGGATTAGAGATAAATTTCAGAGATACTCCATATATGTTTTCTAAAGGGCCGAACATAAACACAACACACCCACACTGCAACTACTCTATAACTACAATGAAAAGTTTAAATAAATACAAGTTCTCATAGCCCAAATTTGAATGCATGTCAGCTTAAGTATGAGCAAACCTTTGAACTTTCAAATATACTGGAAAGAGCTAAGTGCTCCAGAATACATTCTTAGAATTTGAATGTTCCAGTGAAACATTTTGAAGTGTTTTGTGATTCCACAGAACAAAACCTGAAACATTTTAAGTGCTCTGCCACAGGGAACAATGGCAACATAAAATAAGCCTCTTATTTTTCATCATCAGGTCATAAAAGTAAGTGAAATGTGCCCATGCTGACTGCTGTCTACTGCTCAGACTGTAACTACATTGACTAAACCATTTTTTTAAAGGACTGTAAATATTTAAACATTCCTAGAGTACACAAGTTGGGTATACTTTTTTTACAGCCTGTCTGCACAAATAATCACAGAAATTAGACCAGGAAAAAAAAAAGAAAACATAATAGAATCAATCCAGCACAACCCCAACACAATTTAACAGTATGGGGAAAAATTGCCATGGCCCGTAACTTGCTTTCTAATGCACAATCACTATAAAGTTTAGTTTAGTTTTATTTGATTTATATACTGCCCCCTATCCCTAAAATTTCTGCATTCAGCAAATAGACAACTTCAGACAAAGCAGTATACCCCAAATGTCTGAAAACTTACCAGCACAGATACCCTTTTTGTAAAGCACAGTTCATAACAATTTACCTGAAAAAGACACAACGTACATAGAACACACAAAAAGACTATATATAAGCCATGACCTCTAAATTCCCTATTCCGAAGACTTCCAAAATTTACTACCTCCTACAGTAGGAGTTAACTCACCCTCACTTTACCAACCTTTCTCTACTCAGGCACATTTAAATGGTAGCAGTGGGAGGGAGAGAACTTTAGCTCTGCTATTTTATTGGCTAATGTGCTCTTAAAAGTCTCCATAGCTTAGAGGAATTTTTAGAACAGAAGCTAACTGCAAGCTATAGATAGGGACACACTCCAGGCAATATAGAACACTATATCCCAATTTGATCTGAACTCAGCACCCAACAATTCTAGAATATGGTTGTTTTGTTCCGTGCTTGGAACCCTCAAACTAGCTATTTTGGCATTTGAATCCTTAATTCACACAATGCATCTTATTAGCACTAGATGACTTTTCTTTTATGGAAGTGTAACCCAAATGAAAACTAATAGCATACAAATAACATACATCTGTATGTATATTTCCTTTTGTCGTGTGATCTTCAACCATCAGTCAAAAAATTCAGAACTTTTCTGAGCAAGTCAGTTCTGGCACATAAATACAAAAATGAATATATAAAAATAAAACCCATCAACCTAGGAAGTAAAAGATTCAAATTATATTCAGAAGCAACTGATTGCTATATTAAAGAGGTTAGTAAAGGAAGCAGCTATAGACAAATTTTTTGAAAACCACTAAGAGTAGAAGGTAAGTAGAAAGTGAGCCTCGGTGGCGCAGTGCAGTGGTTAAAGTATAATACTTCTGCTGTCTGTCGGTTCAAATCCCACCAGGCTCAAGATTGACTCAGCCTTCCATCCTTCTGAGGTGAGTAAAATGAGGACCCAGATTGTTGGGGGAAATATGCTGACTCTGTAAAACCACTTAGAGAAGGCTGAAAACCACTACAAAGCAATATATAAGTCTAAGTGCTATTGCTAAGACATGTCCTCAGTATGCTATCAATTTTTGTCCAGATGTTCCCACCATACATAAAACAATGCTAAGAGTAAGGAGCACTTTATATATCCTCCACCAACACACACTTGTTTATTGTTTATGTCAACAAAACATTCCCTTCATTTTTAAACTAGAATAAGAGATATGGAAAAGAAATATTCATAACTGAATGGAAATTCGTAATATTTAGAATGGTCAGAATACACTTTGTTGGGGAGGGTATGTGTGTTGGTCTTAGATCATTCTGCATATATAGATTTGAATTCTATGTGTCTAAGGATGTTCCTCTCAAATGACTTCACCCAAAATGGTGCCTTCCCAATGTGTTAAGACTCTACAGCAACACTGGAGAGACAGATTTCTTTCCAAAGACAGACTTATATTCACTTCCCAAGTAAAGGAAAAGCAATTTCCCATGAAACCAAATATGAGGCTAGTCCTAATTCAAAGCAAGCCGATTTCTTGCCTAAATTCCTACACCCCACAGTACAGTTCAAAGGGGAGAATCTTTTGCTCAGCTGAAACTTGCACTAACCAAAACTGTGCAATCCAGCCTTTCAACATTTCCACAACTTCAAGAAAGCAAGTCAGTGTGAGACCAGTAACATGAAGCTTAACAAAAGACTTGAAATAGACAGCTACATGAAAACAAAACTTCCAATTCGGAACGAGATTTAGTTAATAACATAAAACTGGTTTCAAATTTAGAGCACCACAATCTGAATAATGTACAGAGAAGAGGGACTGCCAGTTGCCTCTCTCAGTTATGCTAACATCCATGCTCATTTCCATGTTTATTTGCTGGGGAAACGGGTTAAGTGTTACTCAAGATTAACTACTTGAGAAACATACAAATAAACTATGTCAAGTTCACCTTCATTATTATTAAGAGATTATCACTGCTCTTTAAAATGTAGAGACTTGCAAAAAAAATTAGTGAGCCCTTCTAAAAATCAAAACAAGAGAGACAGAAGAAATGCCATCATGAAGTACATATCTTGGCAGTTTTGAAGACAATTGTTATAAGTCAGCATGAAGTGCGCTTGACAAAAAGGAGCTGTTGCTTCCAAGAACACATACCACAACATATCAGTCACTCTGTTTGCTATGTAAATACATGGACTACTAGAAGGGGGAGAGCTTTTTTATTCCAGGTGACTGGAACATTTGGAATAACATGTAACATGTAAATATTAATACACTCCCACAAATACACACACAAAATTCTCTGTTCTTCTCAAAAGACATATCAACTGCTAGTGGCCAATGCACAATTTATGTGGTGGTGGGTGGTGTTGTGTCTTCAGATTAGTGTTGACTCCTAATGACTGTCTAGACAAGTCCCTGCAATTTCCTTGGCAAGATTTCAGAAGTGGCTTGCCATGGCCTCCTTCCTATTGGAGAGAGCTGGCTTTGCGCCTAAGGTAGGTTTAGAACTCATGGATCTACCGGTTTCGAGTCTGCTGCCTTAACCATTACACAAAACTGTTAGCTACTATGAAAAATGGTGCATTAACCTCAGAAATAGTACAGGTAGCACTCAACCATGGTTTACTGCAGTGGTCCCCAACCTTTTCTGCTTGGCGGCCCAGTGGGGGGGGGGGGCAGAGAGGGAAACTGGTTGGGCTGGTGCATATGCACGCAGCCCTTGTGCGAATGGCAGGCTAGCGTGCATGCACACAGCTCAACTTGTGTGAGCAGTAGGCCAGCGAGCATATGCGCAAGTGCCTACCAGCCCGCCACTTGCACAAGTTGAGCTGCATGCACAGGTTCCAGCCAGCCACTTGCATGGACCAATTCCAAATAGGGGCCAGAGGATGAGGGGCCCCAATTTACTGAATGTCCTTGTTCACATCATACATTATAAGCAATAGTTATAAAAAGTAATTACTTTACTTTACTAAAAGATTAACGGGTTTCGCCCTGTCCAATCGTTTCTGACTCTAGGGAGCGATGGTCACCATTTCTTAGCTGAGCCAGCACTGATGGGGAAGACTTTTCCATAGTCATGTGGCCAACATAACTATACGTTGAGGTGCAGTGAACGGAACGCTGTTACCTTCCTACCAAAGTGGTACCTATTAATCTGCTCACATTTGCTTGCTTTTGAGCTACAAGGTGGGCAGGAGCTGAGGCAAGTAAAGGGAACTCACCCTGCACTCAGGTTTTGAATCCAGGCTGGCAGCTTTTCAGCGGAGAAGCTCAACGATTTTTAATTACTTGAACCATAGTGTCCCCTGGAAGAATGTATATCACCCACTAAACCAAACCCAAGCATTCTATAATCTTGTGTTATGTAATGTGTGAATCCCACTACTACGAAGCCTTCAGAATCCCATGACAGTATCTGGAATAGACTTGCAGAGTTATTTCTCTTGAGATCAAAAGTATTTCAGATCTCAGTTTAAATGAAGGAATGCTAGAAAAAGATTCTGCCAAGCATCATGCTGGCATAACTATTTCTTTAACAAGTTGAAAAACATGTGTTTGTAGCCCAAAGACAGCAATAAAAACGGCTTTCAACAAAGGGCTATTTCAACAAAAAAACAAACTTCAGAGAACGGATTAAACTGTCCTTCACAGGATCTGCTGTTTAAAAAATCGAGAGTAAGCCAAGTGTGCTAGTCACATCCCAACTTTCTTATTATGGCAATTGCATATCCAGACATAGGGAAATGAGAATCCAAGCAAACAAACAGCCCCAACTCTTCTTCCTTTCCCCCCTCCTGTATAGGGCAGAGGGAAAGTCCACAAACCAAGCCAGACAGGTGTTGTGTAACAAGGCTTCCCTCCTTCCCATCAAACCATCCATCATTTTTCCATTTTGCACTGCTGACTTTCCCAAACAAAACCCCTCTTCCCTACAAGAGTTACAGCACAGAGGGGGGCGGGCTTATACTTGGCAGGGTAATGAGTAACATCTGTAACCACCACAGCTGCCCTGTGGGCATGCCTTCCTTTGATGCTCCTGAAGACTGTGAAGCCAGCCAGAGGAGGGAAAGTTTATACAGATTCTCTTTCCTCTTCTACACAGCCTCTCCCCCCCCCCCACCCCCTACTTTCAGGAAAGGCGGCCTCCCCGAAGCGATTAAAAGATGTCTCTTTCCCGCCCCGCCCCCCCATCCCATCCCAACTTCCATCACTTCATCTCCTAAGTTTTCCAAAGCTACCGCTGGAAGCAGGACATGCAGATGCAGCATTAGCTTACGAGCTTTTTTTTTTTTTTTTTGACTCGGAGAATTGTAAAGGCACGTCCGAAACGCCCATGTCTGAGAGCTGGGGTTTTTTTGTTTTTTTCTTTTTTTTGAGCAACCCACACGGATTCCCTTTCCGATCGCTGGGTGCATTTATTTAAAAAAAAAAAAGATTAAAAAAAAAAAAAAAGGATTCTCCGTCCAGAAAAGAAAGGTGGGCGGAGACGAGACGGAGCAAGGTTAAACCACAAAAATAGCGACCGGCCAGCCGGCCGGCCGCCCTTCCCCGTTTGGAAAGGCAGGCTGTGTCCCGGAGAAAGGGGGAAAACCCCTCGTTTAGACCCGGAGGAGAGAGAAAGCTGGCCAACATTTGGGGGTTGGGAGGAGGCGGCGGCGGCGGGGGGGGGAGATGGCGGCCAAGAGGGCGATTTGTCTCCCAGACAGGGAGATCCACTCACCTCTCGCACTGCTAACAGACAAAGGCAAAAAGCAGCCGAGCGGGCGGCGCGGGAGCTTCAGGCGCAGTTCAAGGAGGAGCAGAAACAGCAGCAGCAGCAGCAGCAGGAATGTCTCCTCCGCCGATTTGCCGCAGCGGCGCCGCCGCCGACCGCCGCTCGGTTCCAAGCTGCAAGTTGCTGCAGCGCTGGCGGCAGCGGCGGGCGGCCAAACCGGGAGTCCCGCGCTCTAATCACTCCCCGACCGCATCTCCCCCCAGCTGGCCGCCTCCCACCTCCGGCGGGATCTGCGCTCTCCCACGGCGGCGGCGGCGGCGGCGGCGCCCTTCGCCCAAGCCGGGAGAACAACTTCCCGTCGAGCGGCGACGGGGGAAAAGTTGGCAAAAGGGAAGGCGAGCCGAGCGCAAAGTTCCAGAGAGCAGCCGGGCGAGCCGAGACAAGGCAGACTCCGGCGGGAGGAGGAGGAGGAGGAGGTGGGGCTACTCAGCCGGGAATCCAGCTGCAGTGAGAGAGAGAGTAGAGAGAGAGAAAGAGGAGGAAGTGGCTGCTCCCTCTTCTGCCAATGGGCTTCGGGAGCTGGAATGAGCCAGGCGGCAGGCACATCATTTCCTCCCGGCGCAAATCCAGGCGCCGCCAAAGCCGCCCCGCCTCGCCCCCTGCAGGGACGAAGAGGCACCGCACCCTCCCCCGCGCGACGCGACCCGCCCACACGCGTGGGCTCGCGGGCCCGGGTTTCATGTGTGTGTGGGGGGGGGCGGAATTCTGTTTTGCGGCAGCGCCGCTGGTGCTTTTGAGGCGAAGCTGGGGGTGGGGTTGTCTCGCGGTCTGGTCTTTTCCACGAAGTCCCTTGTTGACTGCCTTTGCGTTCAAAGAGATCTGGAATGTATGTCTACCCACGCTTTCTCTTCTCTTTTCCAGTCACGACCTGCCTCCTGTTCGGGAACGAGTGACTGTCTCACTCCAAGAAAGCGTCTTCTAGGACTCGGGCTTTGCCTACCAAAGTGTGAACGTACCACCTACTAATTCACGTGTGTTGAACAGAAGAAAAAAAAAAAGTACAAGCTCTCAAACCCAAACAGAAAATGGCGGGAGGTGAGTGGGGGGAAGAGACTCACTCAAATGCTAGCTAGTAGGGAAATAATCTTGTGTTAGAGCTCCAAAGGCGTTTTTGGAAAAGCAAGCAATAATAATGATGGATGCGATTTCACCTCTGGAAAAACATCTTTACATAATACATTGTGACAAAATATAAAAGAGATCCATTTTAGAATGAGTATTTTATTCTACTTGTAAAAGAACCTAAAGCTGATTCAGGCCAGTATTTCTACAAAGGAAAAAAAAAGCACGTCCACCTTTAAGGATGAAAAAGCTAAGCTGATTAAACCAATGTTTAAAAAAAAATGCTTCATTTTTTTGGTTACATTTTCATTATCATGTAAAACAAACCAGACCCACAATTTTTACAACAGCTCTAAAGTTTTGCTCTTTTTCTAATTAAGACTAAAGCAAGAGATAAAAGGTTTATTTTAGGCAATACTTTATCTTACTTAACAAACTTGCCTTGAAAAGGAACAGCTGTTTTAATGTTAATGATTTTTTGGGTTTAATCAATGAAAAAGTGTTCTATTTTTCAAGGGGAAATGAATTTAATATATCTGGCTGAACAAAATAATAAGCCTGAGGAAAAGTACAGATAATCATTTTCTTGTGGTAAATACTTAGGAGAAGTTTGGGGGGGGGGGAGGGGGGGAGAGGGAATGGAAGAAAAACATCCAGGAATCAAATTGGTATATTAAATGTCTTAATTTAGTCCTCAGGGGATTAAGCTATTTTAGTGGCTATCAGTTTTCTTCCTTTTTTAATACTGTAAATGTCTTTTATTATAACACTTCATTTATTGTAACTGAAAATTGGGTGTCTTTTTTTCCCCCATTAAATACTTCACTATAGAATTTTTTCTGCTTTTCTTATATGTCCTGATTTATAGTGCTATCATAGTCTCAACTGTATAAATTTGTGGGATATTGTCATTGGTTCAGTTATGGTGTAAAGGCAGACAGGATATACACATTCAACCTATAAGAAGACTAGAAGAAAATAAAAGTGAAAACACAAAATTAATGTTTTCCTGTTGTATCATGGGCTAATCTCTTATCTCTCCTATATATGGTATTCTATTTTTCCATCAATTATTATATATCACTCGGCTTAGCAATTCTCTTTATTTATTCTGCCTATAATCTTACACTGTTTTACTGTTTTTCTGTTTATTTCCTCAGACCTATTTTTTTTCCTTGTGGTAATTCTATTTTATTGGTAGTTCTCAGCCTATGACCACAACTGGGACCAGAATTTCCATTGCTAAGCAAGGTGGCTGTTAAATGAGTTGTGCCCAATTTTATAAGCTTTTTTTGTCACAAGTGAATTGCCATTAAGCAAATCCAGCTTCCCCCATTGATTTTGCTTATTGGATACTGTCTGAGAAGGTCATGAATACATGCTGGTTTTCAAATTTTGATCATGTGACCATGGGGATGTTGCAATGATCATAAATGCAAGGACCAGTTGTAGGTGCCTTTTTAGTGCTGTGGTAACTTTAAATGGTCGCTAAATGGATGGTTATAAATTGAGGATTACCTCACCTGTATATTCTTGATGAATGTCTTATTTTACAGAGTATTCTGGTTAAGATTTCTGATTACTTACTCTAACATTTCTATAGGCTTTTTACCTTTCTATAATCTCTATAGTTCCTATCATTAGTACATATCAATTCCATCTTAGAACTTTGTTCTCTGTTCTTTCCAATTTTTATCCTATCCTATGTTGTTTTCTCCTGGCCTTTGGCCTCACATCTCCAACTATCTTCCCCACCAGCAGTCACTGCTGTTGGAATTGAAGCTGCTCTCTGCTGCCAGCTGGCTCTTTGCAACTGGCTAGTTTGTGCCAGAACTGTTCTGGTGTTGCTTGACACTTTTCCTGTACCCAGAACTTTGAGTCCTTCCAAAGTTTCCCTCACTTCAAACTACTGAAAGCATTTGGCTGTGAGGATTGGAATTTGGGTAACCCTCTGCCCAGGCTACTGATACTTGCTTTGGTGCCTTACACCTGGAGAATTTTAATGGCTTTGGCCTCCTGGTGCTCTACTCAGCCTTTATGGGCTTTCATTCAAGCCAACTCCTGATAGTCTTGAGCAGCTCTTTTTCATGGGTTGCCTTTTCTTGATACAATTATCTGGGTCACCTGATCTTCCTTCCTTCTGCCTCCATTGCTATGGCTCTTAGTAGTCTCTGTAGCAGTCTCTCATAGTTCGCTGGCTGGTTCTGCTTGTCCGTTCTGATGACCTGTTTTTTGAATCTCTCCAGACAGCTCCCACTACTGAACCTTAACTATCTTGGTTCCCACTTCCAGGCCATCCTTGGCCTGCTCCCATTCTGCATCCAGATACCTAGGCTACTCTCAGTCACTGGCATTTTGTAGTCTTGAAGAACTGACTGACTGCCAAAGTGGATTGCTAAATACCATCAACATAGTCTTTGCAACACATATCACTTATTTTAAAACTAGGACCAATTTCCCCAGAAAGTTAAGTTTGAGTCTCTAAGGTGAAAAAGAGGATTCCAGTGCAGTCATTTTGTCCATTTTTCCTCTTACAAACCCTCATCTCCACTTAAATTATACATATAACTTTAACATTCTTGCATGTGATGAACTCTTCCAGACAATGTTTCCCAATCACTGCAACTTTAAGATGTGCTTGCTCCAATTCCTAAAATTCGTAGCAATGCCCATGTGCACTAGGGAATTCTGGGAGTTGAAGTCCACACAACATAATGTTGCCAGGGCTAGAATATACTATTTTAAATATTATTTTAAATAATACCTTAGTCCATTCTCTAGATGGGGTGGGGTGCTTGTTGTATACTTAACAAGCTCTATCACTTAAAATAAGTACAATGACCACATGGGTTGGAAGATGCTATGATAATTCAGTTTATTATGGAACTTTACTTGCAACTAAATCACTTCTAACAAGTACTCCTTTGGATTCTTGATTCTTCTGTGTCCAAAATAGAAGACTTTATCACATTGAGATATTTTTGAAAGTTCGAAAAGCAAAAACTGCAGTGTAATCACTGTACAATTGTGTTATATCCAAGTCTCCATTTTTGTACCTAAGTTGCAAGTTCTTCACAGGATCATCCCTTTGCTTTTTCAAAATTGGCATTCCCCCATTGAGATCGGATAGCCTCCACTTAATAATTCTTGCTTTAGCACTTCTGAACTCAATAAGAATTCTGCCTCTTAAGAGCACTTGGATTGGTCTCTTAGAAACTGTCCTAATAGTAAATTATTCCTGAGCCACTTCATGGTGCAAGTTGATTTGCCAATAATAGTTCTTTTAAAAGAAAAATAATTCCTGAAGAATACTATTTCTGCTAAAGATGGCAAAACATACAGACTCTTTCTCCTCTCAGTAATTCATGGTATAAAACATCATCTCCTTAGACTAGGATATAAGGGGCATATATCATATGGTTAGAATGAAAGATTGGATTTTATGAATGAAATGTAGAGAGTTCTATGAAAGAAGGGAATAATGGAAAACCTCAAGTGTAGGGCTAAAAGTTCCTGAACTGAGTTGTTTCCTGGGATAATAGGATACAAAAGTGGGGGAGGGAAGGGTAAACATTTTAATGACTCCTTGATAAAAGCAAACAATACTACAAGCAAAATATCACACTGGATTTTGAAAGGAAACTTGTGTTCTGCTAATGCAGTGTCTTAAATCTCAGTTTTGATTTTTATTTTGTTCAATTTTCTGGGCTTACCCTATGAGATATATTACCTTTTAACTGAGAAATAACCCTCAGAGCCAATTTAATGTGGTGGTCAAGGCATTAGGCAAGGAACCAAAAGATCATGAATTCATTGTACCTAAGGTACAAAGCCAGGTGGAGGACTTTGGACCGGTCCCTCTCTCTCAACCCTATGAAACAAGAAATGGCAATCCAAGAAATCTTGCCAAGAAAACTACAGGGCATATGATCTTGTTCCTATAATCTTCACGGTGGAGAATATCTGCAATGCCACTCTCATCTTCTGCTTTTATTCTTTTAATGGGATCTGATGCCAATGTTCCACGAACAAGTTGGCCCTCTCACATTAAATTGTATCAATCTTTTTAGATTTCATTTGAAACTGATCATTAACCATACAACTTCTGTGAAAAGACATGGCTGGGCCTATAGATCCTAATAGCATAAACGAGGTGGCAAACACGTGCAATATATTGCTTTTCTGGATCCCCCCCCCCCCCCAGTACCTTAATTAATTGGCCATAGGTGCTATCTGGGGGTTTTTTCCCTTCTGTGTAATGATGTATAGAATTGTGTATGTTGCTCCTTTTTCTCCTTAAGTGTGTGCATTCAGAGTGTGCATTCTATTCTGGGTCATGTGACCAGAAAGGTGTGTGTGTGTGTGTATGGAACAATCAGCAATATTCCCAGCCATTACCCAGCAGCCTTTTCTATAGGGATCTTGAGGGATTTTTCTGGAATGTTTTTTTCCCCAAGCATCAAGACAATTTCCATCAAGTTTTGAATCTAACTCCCCCTTCCCCACTCTTTTTTTTTTTATGGCTTCTCCTCCCACGCAAAATATGGTCCAATTCTTTTTAGTTTGTGAAGAATTATCATGTGGCAATCAGATGGATTCCTGAGAAATTTGCATTGTATCCCTCCAGCAGCAGCATTGCATTGGGTTGGAAAGAATAAAAAGGAATGTGATCTAATGGACGTACGAGAATCTGTTCAGCTGGAAATGTAATATTTAAAATAGTGTAATTAGGTTTTTTCTAAACAATCTAAACATTTTGGCAAGTTTGCAAGTCTGTACTAGACTATTATAGTGCAGAAACACCATTAGATGATGTAGATGCAATTCTTTGGGATAAATTGACCATTAGTCTCTCTTTTTTAAGAGACATTGGGCCAGATTCATTGGGATTGATGCAACTATAACCATCAATACATTCTATTGTAAATGTCCATTCTGTGATAGCTGAATTAGTGAAAACATAATAAGAAACAAATGGATGGATAGATAACTAGATAATGCAGATCTCCGGGGTTTCCGACGCACCCTGAAAACCCATTTATTTCAAGGAGCCGGCCTGGCCTTATACCTGAGGGTTAATTAACTTTTAAATCTAAATTTTAAATTTTATACTAATTGATTTTAAATTGTGGGTTTTGTTT
>JAEANM010020267.1:0-12147 GCA_017656035.1 Myanophis thanlyinensis
AGAGAGAGAGAGAGAACAATGCAAGGCTATTGTGAAACTTTCTTTCTGTGTGCTCTATATTTCTTTGCAAAGCTTTGATTTGCAGGATTCATCAACCTTGAACAACATGAAAAATATTTTTCTGAATATAAATGTTCGTAATGTAAAAATAGCAAATGTTGCAGTTATGTCTGCTGTTGAAACAAAATCCCTCTAATTGTTATTCTGGTGTGACTAAGTACCTATTGCTAAGTAAAAATATCTATTGTACCAAAATAAAATCTGTGAAAATATGTTGGAGAATTCTGCTTAAATCTGAAAGTAAAGATATGAGCTAGATCCTACCAGTCTTTGTGAAATTTGGAGATAACAGCATGGACCTATTTATTTAAACCATTGATCTTGACAAGCATTATTTTTTATTTTTATTTTATTTTATTTTATTTGTCAAACATGTACAAGATAGCAGGTATAGGTATAAACATAAACATAAACAAAGGAAGTAGGTACAGATAAATGGGGATAGTAGGCATGCTGGTGCGCTTATGCACACCCCCTTTAAGGACCTCTTAGGAATGGGGTGAGGTCCATGGTGGACAGTTTGAGGTTGAAGCTGTGAGGGTTTGAGGATGTAACAAGGGAGTCGGGTGGAGCATTCCAGGCGTTGACCACTCTGTTGCTGAAGTCGTTTGGAGCGGATTATCTTGACTTTGTATCAATTGCCCGTGTATTATTGTGGTTGAAGCTGAAGTAGTCGGTGACAGGTAAGACGTTGTAGCAGACAATTTTGTGTACTGTGTTTAGATCAGACCACAGGTGGTGCAGTTCCAGATTGTCCAAGCCCAGAATTTAAAGTCTGGTGGCATAAGGGATTCTATTGTGAGTAGAAGAGTGGAGTACTCTTCTCATGAAATACCTCTGGACCTTTTCAATCATGTTAATGTCTGATATACAGTGTGGATTCCAGGCAGATGAGCTGTATTCAACATTGATAAGAGGAAGAAAAAAGCCATTGCAGAAAGCCTTAAATGCAACAGTCCACCACCCCTTCCTAAACAAGGGGCCTTCAAGCTAATCTTCAAAGACACCCATACTTTTTCAGGAGTGTTGTCTGTAGCCATAAGGCCCTCCTCTCGTTCAGCAGCTCTTCTATTCTTCTATTGTTACTGTATGGTGGGAAGAAACATCCTGTATCCTTATCCTTGTATTAGGTTCTTCTCAGTGGTGGAATTCAATTTTTTTTTACTACCGGTTCTGTGGGTGTGGATTGGTGGGTGTGGCTGGAGGGGTCATGTGACTGGGTAGGTAGTTTCCGTAAGCAGGGCAATAAAGATGAGGCTAGAAACAACACCAGGATGTTTCTTTCCTGCCTTCCTTATAGGATTAACCCTGTAAAATGAAAAAAAAAACAAAGGAGATTTCTTCTAACAACCAGTTCTCCGAACTGCTTAGAAAATTTACTACCAGTTCTAGCAAACCTGCTCGAACCGGCTGACTTTCACCTCTGGTTCTTCTGTTTTGAGTTTATGGTTGGTGTTTATTCTGTTGCATAGGCCTTAGAAGGTCCCTGTGCTGGAGAAATTTAGAAATCAACGATGTGGTTTTTTGTGCAATTTGGGGACATTAAAACATAGGAAATCAATTTCCCAGCAGAAAGGGGTTCAAGCAGTGGGGAGATGAACGGAGGAAGAGAAGAGTTTCCATTTGTGCTCTACTGAACGGATTGTATTAAGAAGACAAGAAAGGACGTAGGAAGGCTAAACGCGAACAGTGTCGACGCCATACCAGAGTTCAAGGAGACCCCTCTGGCTGGGCTGCTTTGCCAAAATGCTTCAACCACTTATTATATCTGGATTGCCCCCCAGAGATGAAACAGGCTGAGGCAGGGGGGGAGTGCAGAATAAATATGATTTAGTGAAAGCTCGTACGCCCCCAACACATCGTTGGCCTCTGAACTCCGAACATTTAAATATTTCAAGCTTACAAGCGGAGCCTGTCACAGGAATGGATCTGGATCCCAAGCCAGTTCCTGAACATCTGCTGAGGCATTTACCAAGTTAATAGATTAGGTATGAAAATTAGGCAGGTGTTTTTTCACCAAAGCCAGAAAACATCAAAATCAGATTGCCCTCCAAGTATTCCAGCACAGGCAATTGAGGTGGAATGACTCATGGAGTCTAACAGATAATAAAACACACATAACGCTCGCTTTAAGATACAGGTGGGGATAGGCTCTGCTTTAGAAGAGAGATGGGGGGAGCTGAGTCTTGTTTGGGAACGAGGTAATTGAATACAGATGGGTGGAGGCAAATGAAAGAATGTTGCGAGCATCTCAGTGGAATAGCTAATGGGAATGAGACAGAATAGGAAATTAAAAATTATTTGAAACAGATGGACTATTCTTTGAGGTGTTTTTTTTTTCCAAATTTATTAGGGCCCTGGAAAAAAAAAAGTGTCTGTTTATTTTCCATGGCCATGAAATTAATGACTTGGTGAGTTGTGCTTGTGCAGTTTTATGACTGCCATGTCGTTTGTCATAATTTGGGTGCTGTTTGATATGGATTTATGAATGTTTCCTCTCTCTTTCCTCCCCCACCCCAGTGTGATTTATCGGCGTTGGTCATATGTGAATTAGACTGTCACCTTTAGTCTACAAAAGTACAAATGACAGATTATGGAAGAGTACTTCAGTTCCGAGTTACAGCAATGGAGGATGGGTGCAGCTTCTTCAGATGAGTTGTTTATACAGTACATTGGAGGGTTGTTGGGGTTTTTTTTTGCTTAGAATTTGGAAACAGAGAAGGGAAAACCTTGGATATAAGTCAACCTTGCAGAAGCTTGAGGTGGGGGCTGAAGATCTCATGGGAACGTCACTTGTGGATTTCAACCTAACTTCTGTTTTTCTTTTTGGCCATGCCATCAAGCCGGAGAGATCCCAAACAGCAAAGCCTACTGTAAACCAAGGGTCTTTGACCTGTCTGAGGACCAAACTAGAGGGTATCTTGGCAAATGTATAGTCAGAACCCCATCTGTTGCAGGAGGAACTGGGTGCATGAAGACAAAAAATTCTACTTCATTTGATATAGCCACCATCATATTAACTTCCGTGGTAGGACTCCATTTTCATACTTGAAACTTTTTTGACAGAAGAGGATTAGTTGACCCTAATCAACTAATCAACTAGAGGATGACACAATTCTCTGGGGAGGAGGGGTGAAGTTTTGGGGCTGTCGGTCTTCCACTGCTATGCTAAAAAATCTTGGTTTCCAAAGGTGTAACCTCTTCTCAGGAACTGACTTTGAAAATGAAGGTTGGCAAACATGACTTGGCAAGGTTATTTACTGCAGACCAGAATGAAACTATGTAGAGGAGAAGCTCTGTTTACAGTAATTTCCAGTAACATGATCCATGCACACTTCCATTTTCTCTCCAGAGTTTAAATCCCAAGCTTTTCATTCCTGCTTTTCTGACTCAAAGGATAGTGGCTCTCTAAGGTCGTGGGAGCTGGCTGCAATATTCTCTCTGCTCTTGAAATCACAGGATCCTGTCTCAACAGCTTCATTCCTAGCAGATCTTTATCCTTTCTTGGTCCCCATCCAAGGCTGAAGATGTCAAGGATATGTGATTTAAGGGCCAAACAGTTAGAAGGCTGATGCAAGAAATGCTGATGTAACTGTAATAGGAAACTGATGTAACAGTAATAGGAAGCTGATGTAAGAATGACTCAGCATTAGGTATTGCTTGCTTAAGAAGGGGTCCACAGAAGTTATTACCCCTTTAAGAGATAGTTATATAAGGAAGCCAGTAGAGGGTGTTCCTTCCTTGTGTTCCTTGCTTACTTGCTGCTTGTTCCTTGTTTGATTGTGATTGGTTTACAGAGCAGAAATTCTCTGTGACTTATTAAGGTATTTGTTGCCACATGTATTGCATATATTATTATAAATAAACCACTGTTTAATGGCCTAGTCTCTGTGTGTTGTGTTGTTGTTCCTGGATTGTCTCATAAAGGTACTCGTGCTGGGAAAAGCTCTGACAACGCTGCAAACATTCTGACAGAAGACTCTTCCTTTACCCATTTCAGTGGTGCAATGCAGCCTGGCCACACAGGTTATGCCAATCTGGTAGTGATGACAGCATTTGGCCCCACCTACCCACTCCTGATGATGTTTGGTTCCTCCTACCTGCCCCTGCTCTTTCTGGCCTTCTATCTCCTTCATTTTTTTTCTTTTTTACTCACCTTAATCATGCAGAGCAGTTGTTCTGCCCGCCTCCGTAGCCTTCCCAATCACCCAGGCTGCCTTCGGTAAGAAAAAAAACAAGTAGTGCGCATGTACCGAACCAGTAGCAAAACTGATTGGATTCCACCACTGACCCATTTGTGACCCCAGTTGGACTTCACTGTAGCCCATCTGCTTGGACAGGTGATGGAAGAGACTCTCAGAGCAGACATATCACCACTTCCTTGCAGATGTTTCATTACCCAAACAAGGCAAGATCATCTGTGCTAGACAGTGCTAACCACCAGCACTGATGATGTTTACCCAGTTTGGGTAATGAAACTTTTACAAGAAAACAACCAAGTTCACCAAAGATCCCTCAAGGTAGAAATGGACTGTGGCATTGTGGACACAGAAAGATACTCAGTCCGAATGCAGCTGCTGTGGAAAAGTTCCAGTATATACTGGGGACCAGTAGAGAAGGAAACCCTCATAGGAAGGCCAATAAGACATTGCTTTTGTGATGTCATAATGCCATATATCACATCTGGAATGCTAAGACAGTGTTATTGCACCTCATGAAGAATTCAAAGGAAACGGAAAATCGGAATCTCCAGCATGGGGTTTGAGTTTGCTGCATGCTTGCTATCGGCTGCTATAGTAATGGGGAGGGGGGGGACATAAGATTTGGATTTGGGAAGTGAGCTAGTGATGTGAAGTCCCATGTGAACTAAAAGGAGGTTTGCTCTCAAGAATTATTGTGCTGCTGAGTGGCGTTTTTTACACCCTGTGAAGGCCAACTGTCCTAGGACTCCAGATGAGTGAAATACCTGATGGGTGAAGATGAGCTTCACACAACATCATACTGGATGGTGATTGGACCTGAGCTCAGTATTGGACCCTGTGGGAGGGGAGGGATTTGGGGTGACTTTCAATATGTAACTTCTGTGTGGTTTGAATCAGACCTTACCTTGCTTTCGCTGCTATCGTTTTACACTCACTAAAAGTACCTCTTCTCTCTCTCAGTGGAGTTAAGGGTTTTCTTTCTTGGGTTTTGAATGGAAGCAGGCTTGACAAAGTTGCAGAAAAAAGCTCCTTACAGAAAGCAGTGTTTTTCTTCTTCTAAGGTTTGGCAGTGCTGAGGAAACAAATGCCTACCTAACAGAAAATTTGACTTTCTAATGATCAGTGCTAAGCTATATTTTTGGAGGTCCTTCTTAGAATTTGAAAGAACGTCCCCACCAATTCAGAGTGAGTGGAGGGTCAATGGGCTGGAACGATCAATACTTTACAGAAGTAGTTGGGCATCTGCACAGGGATGGGGTGGAAGAAAAATGGTGGACACATCCACGTAACCCAAGTCTCTCACCTCCCCCCATCCCTAAACATGGCAGTGATGATTTCCAATCCATTTTCTTCTTTCCAGAGTGATGAAGACAACTAGAGGTCACATGGTGGCTTCCAAAAAGTCAGAGCACTGTGCAATCAATCAGATCACAACTCTGTGCAAGAGGACCGAGGTTTAACCTGATCACCCAAATAAAACCGCATTATTGGGGATTTGTTTAAGGATCTCCTTTGTGTGACCATTGGCAGGACTTAGGTTGGGAAGGAGCAAGATGTTCTTACAACCCCTTTTTGTGATGCAGCCTGTTTTCTGTTCCTTCTGGTCTACGGTGGAGAAAGGCAGGGTAGATGATCAATCTAAGTTCAGGATGTTTCTCTGGATAACGGTCTGATCTTGACTTTCTTCTTTTAAGCGGGAGGTTAGGTTAGCTGCACCCACCCAACATGGTGTTGCCAATGCTGACACTTTGCTTGGAAAAGTCCTTTATTTTTGAAGCCCTACCCGCACCGCACCCCCCAGTCAGCCAAATGGAATCTGTTCCACACTTGGAAAGGTTAAAAGACTTTCCTTCTGCTAAGTTTCTGGACTGAACTGAGTGGGATGTATGTTTTCAAGTACGTGACACATGACAGATCCTTGGCATCAACTAAATGGCAAGGGCCCAGAAGAATGGACAGAGGCAGTCTATGGCTGTCTGAACAGGAGTACAATTAAACCTGAGTGGCCAGGTGTCACTGCAGAGCAAAATGACACCCCCAAAAGAGGCCAACTGGCAGGTGGGGACTGGTGAAGACCCAAGAGCTCCTGCAAATCACGGCTCAGGTGGAACAAATGAAAATGGGAGGGAGACATCCATTGTAGCATGTCATCTACATTACCTAAAGATAATGAGGGGTTAATTTAGCTAGGGAATTTAAAGTTATGTGGTTTCTTACCAGCCAAAGTTGTTGTTTTTTCCACCTCACGGATAAGTTTCATCAAAATTTCAGCTGCTTGGTCCCCCCCCAGTTCATGATGATTCAAACAGCTTCTTCCTGCACGGGAGGGCTGCAATTTGCAAATGTTTATACCACAGGGTAGAGCCAGATGGCACTTCCACAGGGTTGGAGGGAACGTGTGATGTCCACCCCATGATGGATCGACTAATGAAAACAAAATCCAGCAAGATGAGGAGCTAAGAGAGAGGGGAAGAGAAGAAAAGTTCAAATCAAAACCTCCTTGCAAAGCCGTTGGTGAAATTTCACAAAGTCCTGAGCAGTCCGGGATGTTTCTCATTGTTTTCATTAGTCTAATGCAAGGAGATGTGGCAAAGGCAGAGGGTCATAGTAAGGGCAGAGTAGCTCTTTGCAGATGGAGCCTTGAGAACCTGAACAAATGTGGTGGTGAACTCTGGTATCATGATGGAGGAACATGTCTGCTGTTTTCTTTTTAGCTTGCTTCATTGCTTCAAGGATGACGTGCATGTGGCTGCCTGCTTTCCCATTGTGCAGATCACAAGCTATTGTTTTCAACCAATGATGACTTTAAGTCCTCAATGGAGTGATTTTAAAACTGAGATGGGTCTTGAACTCAGTCCTAGTCCTGGGAGTAGAAACACCAGACAAAGAAGACCAGGGCAATATCGTTGGTTTTCTAGCTTTCCACTGGGGTCAAACTGGCTCCTTTCATTTTGGAGGGAAGAAGATTTGTAAGAAAATGCACCTTGGTATTTGACATAAGGATGTTAATGAGAAATTGATAAGCCTGAATGCTTCACACCCCAGTATCTTCTTCTAACCACCCTTGCTTTGGATGGGATGATGCGTGTTGCCTTTAAGTAGAGAAATTTTGCTTTCTCCTGGTTGGTAGTAGATGCTGTTCCTACCCTTTCACAGCATAAGGGTATTACCTACTGTTTCCTGTGTCTAAGTAGATGTTGGACGGGCCTTATGAGGTTGAAGGATGGGTCCCAGTGGGGTTTTAGGCCATATGTTCCTGACCAGCTGGGATGGTCAGGAATGGACAGAAGCCTTCATCCTGTGGAGGGTGGGCAGTAAAAGATCAATCAGTTGCTTGACTAGTCTGTCGAGAAGATTTGTGCAGGAAGGATGAAATGCGTGTCAGTTAGCCTGAGGAACTCTGTTCCCTAGAAACTAGTCAACGTTGAAAAACTACTTTCCTCTTTCTGTTCCATTCTGCAGCTGTTTTCTCAGGCATGCCTTTTTTCTTGCCTTTGAAGGGTGAAGGACAGAAAGGGATCAAGCAGGGGTGCCACTCAGACTGGTTTTCTTGATCTAGTTCAGTTTGGTTTCAGCCAGTTGTTAGGCTTCCTATGAAACTTCCTGATGTGTGTGGGAATTCACTCCCCAGAATCCCTGGCTTTCTGCTATCCTGGACAAGACTTCAAGGTGTCCTAGTTCCAACCACTGGAAGATGCTAAGTAGGAAGATACTACAATAGAGAGAAACTCAATCCAGATATCATTCAAAACAAAATCAAATCAAACGGAGACAGACGCAGTTATGTTCATCTGAAGCAACCAAGTGCACAATATAAGACTGAAGAAACTTGGATAGTAGCTTGGTCTTTGTGAAAAGAATATTAACCTTCTAGAATACAAGTCAGCTGGTTGGTGTGGTTACTAGAAAGGCAAATGAAGTTTTAGACTGCATAGATTGGTTTTGGAACCCTACACAAGGTCATAGTTCCCCTTCACTCCTGAGACGTCACCTTGAGCACTCTGTTCTTGGGAATCACTGTGTGAAATCTAGAGAAACTAGAAAAGGTGCTGAGAAGGACTATAAAGATGGTCAGGGACTAGAAGCAAAGTCTTCTAAAGAAAGATTGAAGGCCTGGGGCACGTTGAGCCATGAAAAAAAGATAACTGGTGGGGAAATAGGATAGCTCTTTCCAAGTATCTGAAATGAATAAAGGACTATTCTCCATCATTCCAGAATTGCATTTTTCTACTAAAGATCTTTGCCACTAGAAATACTGGTAGCTCTGGTGTTATTGAAGGCCCTTTCAGCATTCACTTCAATCTGAAAATGTCGCTCATATTTACATTACATTTGCTATTCTTTTCATCGTTGTTGAATAGATGTGATCCATTCCCCTTTGCCTTCTCATGCACCAAGCAGGGATAGGGGTATCTTGAACTTCTTTCTCACCCCTTCTTCTTTCCCAGAACTGAGATGTCTTCTACTTAATGATACTTGCATCCTCCCTCAAGGTTACCGTCATACTTTTCTACACTTTGTGATGCTGTTGGCTTCCTTTGGGTGAGACAGAAGAAGAAAGTGTCTGGAAGTGGAAATCAGATCTCTTTTTTTAAAAAAAAAATTCACATCAAATCCAGATTTGGCTTGCCAGATGCTGCATTTTCCTTTGAATATTTACCTCATCTTTGGTTTTGACTGGCAACCAAAGAATGGGCAACAGTCCTTGACCTGCCACCATTCATTTAGTGCCGGGGTGTCAATTCATTGAGGGCTACATCACCTGAATTGCACTACAACAGACGATGCCAAACTATAGCCAGGAAAATTATTTTTAATAAAGGACCCCAGCCACCCCAACAACAGACTGTTCACCATGATGTGGTCAGGAAGGCGCCTCTGCTCCCTGAAAGCCAACACAGAGAGACTAAGGAGGAGCTACTTCCCACAGGCAATACGGACCCTAAACCAAACCACAACAAACCCAGGACTATAAAGTATTCCTATAATCTACCTCTCTAAACCACTCCCTAAGTTATTCTCCCTCCCTGTCTATACTATTCTCTTGCCCTACTACCTATGGTTGCGAGTGATCGCATACACATTTCACTGCATTTCGTACCATGTATGACTGTGCATGTGATGAATAAAATTTGATTTGATTTGACATCAGGGTTGTGTTTGATCTTGGGGCGGGGGAGACATGGCCAGGGTGGGCATGGCCAGCTCGACATCATTCATGTTGAGGGCGCCTGTGGTGGCCCGAGTGCTCTGCCAGCAAAAACAGGCTCCCAAGCTCTGTTTTGGTTGTGACGGCCTCCTGCAACTCTCTGACAGTAAAAACGGAGTTGGGAGTGCCGCCTGTGGCCCTCATGAGCTCCATTTTTGGCTGCGATGGCTCCTTTTTCACTGGTAGAGGCACTGCGGACTGGTCCTTTGCTGTTTCCAGGATGGCCTCATGGGTCAAATTTAAGCATCCTGTGGGCCAGATCCAGCCCCTGGGCCTTGAGTTAGACATCCCTGATTTAGTGACTGTTCAAAGTTACAACAGCATCGAAAAAAATAACTTACAACCACTCCTCACAATGACAACAATTGCAACATTCCCATGGTCAAAATGCAGCTGTTTGGCAACTAGCATGTATTTATGATGACTGCAGCATCCTGGAGTCATGTGATTGGCATTTGTGAGCCTCCTAGCCAGCTTTCAAGAAGCAAAGTCAATGGGAGAAGTCAAATATGCCTAATGATCGTGTGATTCACTTAACTGTGTCACAAACAGTGGTAAAATTTGGCATGGCTCACTCAACTTCCACAATAGAAATTCTGGGCCCAATTGTAATTATAAACCAAGGATTACCTGAATCGAGCAATATTCTAGAACAGTGGTTTTCTACCTTGGTCTATGGTTTCCTGGGGGGGGGGAGGCATGATGTCATCCCAGAGGGTCTGTGAAGGCTTGAAGAAATAGTATGATTTAAATCTTGTGTTAAGTCTTGGTGGTCCATGGCCACAAAAGGTCATGGTGAAAAGGGGCCCATGGTGAAGAAATGGTTGAGAATCACTGTTCTAGAACATGCTAGCTGGGGAATTCTGGGAGTTGAAGTCCACACATTTTGAAGTTGTTCAAGATTGGGAATCGCCGTTCTAGAGAACTCCGGAGTTCTCCATTCTAGTTCTTTGTTTTAAAGAACATGTATTTGGGAAACAGGATCTCCCAGGAGAAGACTACCAAGAATGCAAGATCTCTTTCATGGATTCCAGTCACACCTCCTACTCTTCATACATAGAGAAGGGTGTAAACCCTTCAGGTCTGGAATGATGTTTAACTGATTGTAGGAAAACTACCTTGAATATTAATGACGCGACTCTGAGGCAAATTTGAGAAAAGAAAGAAGCTTTCTTCCTGCCTCTCCTTGGTAACCAGAAGGGATTTGCCAGAAGGACAGGTGTCTAATGGTTGAAACCATCAGGACATACTGCAAAGTGATGATAATGCCCTGTTTCCAGCAGAGCTTGCTGTGACCACACCTGGGCACTTAGGAGGAGCCAAATCTCATCATCCTGGAGAGAGAGCAGGTGTCACAGTTTCAGAGGGGGCAGTGCTCTGGCTCGACAGTCGCCTGTGGGCTGCAATCGCATCCTCTCAGCTCTTTCACGTTGGCTCAGGGTGCATTGCCATGCTACGGCTGGCCTTGAAGTCTACTTCCAGTCTCAAGTTGACAGATGGCCTGGGCAACTTTCAGGCAGCCTTTGGTGAACGTGACAGATGCTGCTTCTAAAGTTGCCTTGTTGATTGTAAACTACAGAGTCTCAAAGTTGGTCCATTGAAGGGAGCCATTAGGACCTGGAGAAATGGGGGCCGAGGCAGGCTAGACGGTGGTTAGTTGGGGTGTTGGTAAGGCCAAGAGAGGGGTGAAGCCAAGTGGAGTTATCATCGAGCCCAGTAGAACCTGGCATTTAAGTTCAAGGATACACAGCAGAATATAGCATTTACTACTCCAAAATACTGCAGTATTGGAAATATTGTATTCAACCACTTTCCATCAATTTCCAAGTGTATTAAGAAATTGTTCATACGTTGTCTCATCGGTACTTATGATAGTGTTATAAAGGATGCTAATCTGTTTGGGAAAAAATAATCCAGTCAACTAAACTAATAATCCAGGGAGGATCTTCTCACATTACCTGCTCTTAGCATTTTACCCTAAAAAAAGAGCTTTTTGTGGCCGAACCTGAGAATTGTGGTTAAAAGAGGGATCAACCTAGAATCCTTACATCGCCATAAACAAGCTAAGTCCAATGCCCTTGAGTTACATTGACCCTAATCTAACCCAAAGAAGTAATAGCTGTTAATTGAGAAGATTGTTGTCAGGTGCAAACAATCAGGTCCACATCTGAAGGGCCAATTAAACTGAATTGTTGCTACTTCTGCTTATACACAAGAATCTTCTTAGATAAGGATGCCAAACTTGATTTCATTGAGGGCTCCATCAGGGTTGTGTTTGACCTTGGGGGGGGGGGGGCTGGGATGGGTTCTTGTGCTCTGTTTTTGGATGTGATGGCCTCCTGCAACCTTCTGCCAGTGAAAATGGAATTGGGAGTGCCATCCGTGGCCTTCGTGAGCTCCATTTTTGGCTGTGATGGCTCCATTTTCACTGAAAGAAGCACTCCGGGCCAGTCCTTCACTATTTCCAGGGCCAGATCTAAGCACCCCGTGGGCCAGATCCAGTCCCCCGGGCCTTGAGTTTGACATCCCTGTTCTTAGATAAGTGTCACCTGAGTTATAGGGAGGTTGAATCTAGTTCATTTGTGACTACTTAGGGATTCTGGCCGTGGGCAATGATATCTTACTTCCCACGGAGAGGGCTCGCAACTTGGGTGTCCTCCTGGATGTACGGCTGTC
>JAEANM010020268.1:0-12147 GCA_017656035.1 Myanophis thanlyinensis
GGGGGTGTATCACAAGTATATATTTACAGTAAATCTGTGTTTTATAATGAAATATAGGAAACAATGCTGGGTGCTGGAAAGGAAGACCCCTCCCCTCCCCCGGTCCAGCTTTAACAGAAAATAACACAATCACAGAGTTGGAAAGGACCTCAGAGGTCCTCTAGTCCATCCCCTTGCTCAAGCAGGAGGTTATAGACCACCAGCATCCAACTTTTAAGTAATTGGGGGGGGGGGGTAGGGCAAGCACAGCTGGAAGGGCTCTGTGGCAGGGGAAAGGCAAGTCGAGGACCTGGGGGTGCAGATTGAGGGACCCTCCCCCCAAAGAGTTTTGAAGATCAAGAAGATAAGGGGGGGGGCAGGAGGAGCAGCAGCGGTCAATGCATGAGAGTCACAAGAGTCACGGACAGCTGGTGGGTCGCTCCACAGCGGGCCAGATGTGGAGGGATAATTCCCCCTCCTGATTCTGCATGGAGCCTGAGGCTGGGGGAACCCAGAGGGAATCCAGAGGGGCGGCAGAGGCAGGGAGCCAAAGTGGAATAGCCCCCCCCCCCCCCAGCTCTTGGCATTCTTTCAGCTGGACAATTCAATTGCCAGCATTTAAGATAAATATAAGCAAGACAATAGTTAAGTGAGTTTTGCCCCATTTTACAACCTTAACCACGTGGTCCTTAAGCAAATCGGGCTCTTCCCCATTGACTTTGCTCGTCACCACAGCCGGGGTTCCTGCCCGGGACACGGCAACCGCCATAAATACGAGTCAGTCTGAATGTTGATCACATGACCACGGGGATGCCGCAACGGTCGCAAGTGTGAAAAAATGGTCATAACGCCCCTTTTTCAGTGCCGTCGGGACTTGAATGGTCGCTAAGTGAACTCTGTTGTGGGTTGAGGGCTGTGTCTGCCAGTTTGCGAAAGTGCTTGGCCTGCCCTGCCCCTGGCACTGTTGCAAAAGGCAGGGCCGGCTGCCACCCAGGCGAAGACCCGGCTGTGGTGAGCAGGGGGGGGCGAGGGGGCCCCTTCTGAGGGTGGCACAGAGGGCATAATTAGTGCCAGTGCCCCAGGAGATTCTGCCCTGAGCATGGGCCGAGAAAAAGGCAGCCCGTTTTCTTTAAGATCTCATGGATGGCAGAATAACAAGACTTGGAAAGGGACCTTGGAGGTCTTCTAGTCAAACCCCTGCTCGAGCAGGAGGAGGTCCTAGGCCAGGGGTCTCCAAACTTGGGAACTTGAAGACTGGTGGACTTCAAGTCCCAGAATTCCCCAGCCAGCAAATCTTCTGGAAGTTAAATTCAAGTCCACAAGTCTTAAAAGTTGCCAAGGTTGGACACCTCCGCTCTAGTCCAAGGCTGGCTGGAGAATTCTGGGAGTTGAAGTCCACGGGTCTTAAAGTGACCAAGGTTGGAGACCCCTGCCCTGTAGCATTTGGGACAGATGGTTGGCCAATCACTTCTTGAAAGCCTCCAGTGATGGGGCACTTACAACTCCTGGAGACAGCCCAAAATTGTTCTCCCTGCCGATGGCAGCTGTGACCCCTTTGACACATTGCTCCCAAGTTACCCCTCCCCCCCTTTGTCCAGGGAGGTGCATGGGAAAAGGGGCGTGCCAGAAAGTGGGGGGGGGGAATGCCCATGGATGGCCCTACACCACTTCCTGGTTCCTCTGGGCATCTTTCCAAGATCTAGTTCAGCCTTGAGAAGTGAGTGGCAGGCTGACCCTTTGGGACTCGGGTCCTTCCTAGAGTTCCTTCTGCCGTAGACTGCTTGGAAGGAAGACTGGGGTGGGGGGAGTTAAAAAATGGGAAGCAGCTTCTCCCATGGTGGGGGGGGGGCTTTCATCTTGCTCCCCCCAGCCCACAGTTCGCTCCCCCACCCAAGATATCAAACGCACAAGAGATGCTTAAAGGAAAGAAATGTATTTCCGACAGAAACAGAAGCCAAGGGAACAGCCCTTATCTGCCAGCTTCTGTCTGGGGGTTACGTTTAGGGTCTTGGATTGGGAAGAGAGGGACCCCAACTCGTCTGACTGACTGCTGGGGACTTGATCCCCACCCCGCGTGATGAGCCTGTGGGGTGTTCACTTGTCTTGGTTTGGGAGGCGTGAGTGTGAGCGAGATTTGCAAACGATGTGATGCCTGGTGATTTGTGCCATGTGTGTGATGGGGTGGTTGTCTCCTTTGATGTCTCCCTTGGCAGGGGAACATTTCTCAACCCCCCACCCACCCCACCCACCCAGGCTCTAAATTTGGCAGAGCAGAAGGAACCCTTCAGCAGAGTAGAGGTTACCAACAGAACATTTGTAGCTCTGAGTTCAGCCCTCTGAGCTTGGTGGCTTTCCATGACCCAACTAGGGAACATCATCAGTGCTGGGAGGGAATGGGATTTGCAGAGTGGAGAAGGAGGGAAATGGGGAGGAGGAGGAGGGTCCTTGGTGCCCTCTGAGCTTGGCGGCTTTCTTGCAGACATTTCACGACCCAGCTAGGTAACACCATCAGTGCTATAGTTATAATGCCTGTCCAACTGGTGGAGTAGCATCCTGAGATGGAGCAAGTGGGTCGGATCCAAAGATTGCTTTGGCGCATATTTTGGCTCTTTTCAGCTTTTGCTGCCTCAGGGACAATCAAGCTAAGTGGTGTGGGTGTAAGAACATGGGGGGTTGGGAGGGACTTTGGAGGTCTTCTAGTCCAACCCCCCTGCTTAAGCAGGAGACCGTACACCATCCTGGACAAATGGCTGCCCGATATCACCTTGAAAACCTCCCGTGATGGAGAAGCCACAATTTCAAGAAGCCAGATGTTCCGCTGATCAGTGGTTCTCGTGGTCAGGAAATTCTAGGTCGGACCTCTGGATGAAGCTCCCATCCACCACTTTCTCTCCTGCCTTCAGGTGCCCTCAGAGGGGAGGGGCTGGTGGGGGCAGGACAGAGAGCCCAGCCGCCTCACCTGGGCACCGTCTTCCCTAGCCGTTCTCCAGCAGGATCTAGGACTGTAATAAAGAGGGGCTTCCTTTGACGTCTCCGGGAGGCAGCCCCCCCCTCCTTGCCTCCCCTGCCAGCCCTGGGCATCTGAAGCCCTGATGGTCGGCCTCCTCCTCTGCAGGACCTGGAGAACGACTACAGGTGCACCTGCCCGCAAGGCTTCTACGGCAAGAACTGTGAAATCAGCGCCATGACTTGTGCCGACGGGCCCTGTTTCAACGGAGGGACCTGCACGGAGAAACACTCGGGGGGCTACACGTGTCGCTGCCCCCTGAACTACCACGGCTCCAACTGTGAGAAGAAGATCGACCGGTGCAGCAACAGCCCCTGCCTGAATGGTAAGTGTGGCATTGCCGTGTGCGAAGGAGAAGGTCCTGGGATGATGGGTCCCGGTGGCGCAGTGGTTCGAGCGCAGCCCTTCTGCTGTCTGCCGGCTCAAATCCCAGCAGGCTCGAGGTTGACTCAGCCTTGCGTCCTTCCGAGGTCGATAAAACGACTGACCGGCAAAGCTGGCTGAGGAATTCTGGGAGTTGAAATCCACAAGTCTTAAAAGTTGGCATGGTTGGAGACCCCTGCTCTGGGGGATAGGTTGACCCCCTCTTCTTTGCGGGAGGTCTCTCTCTTCCATCTCTCCTTCCATCCCTTCCCCCGTGCATCCTGAGTGGACAGTCCGTACTGCCAGAGGTGACACACACCTCTCCTACCAGCGACCAGGACCAAGATGGTCATCCATGGCAAGGAATGTGTTGGTGGACACATTCAGCAACCCTCTCCCTTCTCTCCCGCTCAGGGGCCCGCTGCCTGGACCTTGGCCGGAGTGCGATCTGCAAGTGCCGTCCAGGGTTTGCCGGCTCCCGCTGCGAGCTAAACCTCGACGACTGCGCGTGCAACCCCTGCGCTAACGGGGGCACCTGCCTCGATGGCCCTAACTCCTACTCCTGCTCCTGCACTCTGGGCTACGGGGGGAAGGACTGCAGCGTGCGCATGGACGCCTGCAGCTCCAACCCGTGCCAGAACAGCGGCACCTGCTACACTCACTTCTCCGGCCACGTCTGCGAATGTCCGGCCGGCTTCATGGGCTCCAGCTGTGAGTTCCGCGTCCAGCTGCCCACGCCCGTCAGCAGCAGCCAGTGGATGGCCGAGGGACCCTTCCCCACTGCCCTGGCCATCTCCTTCGCTCTGGGACTGCTGACCTTGCTGCTGGCGGCCTGCGCCATCCTGGTGGTGCTCCGGCACATGAGGAATGGGCCCCACCCTCTGAAAAGCCGGGTCTGCAATGACCTGGCGGCCGTCAACAACTTCAGAGACCGCGAGGGCTGCCTTCTTCCACGTGGCTGCTTTAAAGTCTCCAACAAGGAGGACCGCTTCAACTGCAAGAGAAAGCTCCTGGACCGGAGTTACGAGTCCATCTGCAAGAAGCTGGACAAGTAAGTGGCCCCAGGTCTTGGTTTGGCCCTGATGAGCCAGGAACTTGGGGGTCAGGGTGGGCCCAGGTTGGCCGGCCCCGGGTGCGGGGGGGGGGGGAGGGGAATGGAGAATGTGATCAGAAAATGATCCAGGTGTTGTGTGCAAGTCACATAATGATGTACATGCTGAGCCTGACTGGACATCTGTTGCAAGCCATGATGGCTTGTAACTCTGTGGCATTCAAGGGATGTGGTGATGTGGAGGGGGAATTGGTGAACTGGCTCCTTTGTTGCCTGCCAAACAATTGCAGGTATTTGCAGGGCCTTCTCCCGGTTGGTGCCCTCCAGATCTACTGGCTCCTCTTCCCAGCACAGTGCTTGCTGGTCGCTTGGGTGAGCATCCTCCCCCTCCCCCCCTCCCCCACAGAATCTTAACACCAACCAGAGAAGGCGACATCTTGGAACGGCAGAATCTGGAGGTGGAGTCAAGAGAGGCACCAGCCTACAATCCCTACGTAGCCACAAAGCGAACTAGCTCCAACGTCCAGGATAAGGAAGGAATTGCCACTGACCCTTATGTAACTCGCCAGGCGCTAACCACTAGTGGAACAGGTTCCTGCACCTGAGCTCTTAGCAACGCATCCGTTTTATTGGGTCTTCGAACAGGGGACCTGAGTCTTTCCTGCCTGCCAAGGACACGTGTGAAGGAGACGTCCTCTTCCGTGGGCAGATGGTGGGGACATGGAGGGCCTCTCTTTTGAGGGACATCTCAAGGGAAGGCTACCCAACATCTTGGCTAGGCAACAGCAAGACTTTGGCTTTGGGGGCCTCTAGGGGGCTCCTGGCTCTGGGTTCAAAGCTTGAAAGAAGAAAACCCACCCTGGATCAGGTCTTATTCTCAGGAAGGAAGTTTAGCGACTGCCTGTTTACTGACTTGAGCAAAGCTTGTCTCCTTTACCGTCGTTCAGAGAAACTGCACATAAAACAAAGCGGCGTTTCCATCACGCGGCTTCCTTCTTGACGTCTCTGCAGAGACCCCCATCCAGATGTAGCCTCCGTGACCCCCTATTTGGGGGAAAGAGCACCCTGCCCTCACCACCCATCTGCCTGTTTTCTCTCCCGTAGTAAACCCTCAGAGCCCAGCTGGCCCATTGCTCCGGAGTGTCCGAAGGACGGAGTTTACCAGCCGATCTACATCATCCCTGGTCAAGTGGAGCCCTGCGTTTACGCCACGGAGGTAAGGGGCCAGTGGTTCTCCTGGGGGTCTGTTGGGGCTGATCTCAGCCTTTCAAAGGGGGCTAGAAAGAAACAGACCCCGCAGGGACTCAAGAGGCTTCTGGACAGTCATTTGTCCAGAATGGTACAAGGTCTCCTGCTTGAATGCTGGTGGGGTGGACTAGAAGACCTCCAAGGTCCCTCCCAACTCTCTTATTCTGTATCCCCATTGACAGTGAGGACAATTAACCAGTGGAACAACTTGCCTCCAGAACTTGTAGGTATTCCATCACTGGAAGTTTTCAAGAAGAGATTTGGACAAGCATTTGTTTGAAATGGTAGAGGGTCTTCTGCTTGAGGAAGAGGTTGGACTAGATGACCTCCACGGTCCCTTCCAACACTTTTGTTCTAAGTTCCGTGTTTTGCCACGGTGTGATATTCTAACGTCTTTCCTGTTCTTTTCTAGGTCTAAAGAAGATCCACCTGCCAAGCCTCAGAACCTGGCATGGGTCCGTCCACGGTTTTATTTTAATATTTTTCAGCTAATCACGCCAGAGACAAAATCGAGATGCTACGATTATTGCAAAATTCAGCTGCTGAGAATGTAGAAGGTACCAGAAATTCACTGATGTCCTTCATTTGGTACCCACTTTAAGGCTTTGCGATGGCTTTGACATTTGGCTAATCAAAAATCAAAAACCTATCAACACTTTTACTCCGTGTGCTGTTGCTATGGTGTGCTATTTCAGTTGTCCTTCCAACAACTCTAGATTAATCTGATTGATATCCTCGGGTTGCAGATGGGACAAATGAGAGATATTTGTAAATAGAGACTTCCTGATATAATCCTCAACCGCTTAAGAGCCTTCTGTTCATTTGGGAATGAATAAAGCTTTCTGATATATTTCATTTCTAAGCCATACATTTTTTGATCTAGATAAACATCAGTCTGAAATACATTTGCTCCAGGCCTTAGGATCAAATAATATATTTTGCTTTGGGTTTTATAAGAAGTAAATGAGAGTCAACCCTCCAAGTAGCTTTGAAATGCCCATTCTGGAAGATTTCAAAAACATAGGACTGGTGGGAAGCTGGACTCTAGACTGTTGATGAATCCACTAAGATTCATAGCATGATCCACAAAGATTCATTGAAGAATCCATAGTTTTATAGAATGGTTCACAGAGATTTGTAGAAGGATCCACAAAGACTTACTGAAGAACCCCCAAGGATTCAAAGAAAGATCCACAAAGATTCATAAAAGAATCCACAGACTCACTGAAGAAACCACAAAGATTAATGGAACAATTCATGTTGTGGCCCACCAGTGGGCCTGATGGCAAACTCGGACAGTGAGGAGGTTGGGGAGGACCTTGGGCCAGTCCTGGAGTTGGGGGAAGGCTCTGATGGGTGCTCTGTGTTGGAGGCAGAGATGGGGCCAAGGCTGTCCAACATTTATCAGCTGCCTTCAGAGTCAGAGATCAGTGGGGAAGAACACCTGGAGCCTGTTCCAGATTCGTGTATGCACAGAGCTGTCAGGAGAAGGGAACAACTAAGGAGCAGGGGTCGACTCGGAAGGAAAGACGCAAGTGGATGCTGAACGGCCCCTCCCATAGGGAATAAATAGGAGCAAAAAGGGAGGGGTGTTTGTAGGAGACAATTAGTTCAAATTCAAATTTCAAATTTTCTACCAAAATTCATAGAAGAATCCACAGTTTCGTAGAAAGATCCACAAAGACTCCTAGAAAGGTCTACAGACTCGTGGAAGAATCCACAAAGCTTCACAGAAGAATCCACTTCCCCAAATCACTCTTTGAACACAAGGAGATCCTTCCCTCCTACTCTGTCAGGTTTCCACAACAAACATGGAAACCGGGGGACATTTTGAAATGTGATCAAGGAGGTGTCACCTCCATTCCAGCCACCCATTGTGAGAGAATTGCAGGAGACCCAACATCCTAGATGATAGACTCAAGATCCAGATGGATCTTGACAGACTTCAACACTGGGCCCGATCTAACAATGAAATTCAATGTAGAGAAAAGTAAAGTCCTACACTTAGGCAAGAAAAACCAAAAGAACACATATAGACTGGGTGAAACCAGGTTTAATAGCAGTAACTGTGAGGCGGATCAGTGGACAATCAGTTAAATATGAGCCGGTAGTGTGTAGTGGCAGCCAAAAAAGCCAATGCGATCCTAAGTTGCATTAACAGAGGGATACAATCAAGATCAAGTGAGGTACTAATACCATTCTATAAAGCCTTAGTAAGACCACACCTAGAGTACTGAATTCAGTTTTGGTCACCACAGTATACAAAAGATGTTGAGACTCTTGAAAGAGGGCAGAGACGAGCAACCAAGAGGACTGGAGGCTAAACCATGCAATGAACGGTTGCAGGAACTGGGCATGGCTGGTCTAGTGAAGAGAAGGACCAGGGGAGACAGGATAGCAACCTTCTAATATTTGGGGGGCTTCCACATACAAGAGCGGGGTCAAGTAATTTTCCAAAGCGCCCAAAGGCCAGACAAGGAATAATGGATGGAAACTGAACAAGGAGAGATTCAACCTGGAAATAAGGATAATTTATTAATTTTTAAAAGTATTTACATGATGACAAACACTTTAACCACACCGTGACATATGTACCTTATAACTATTTACAGTCCTTATCTTACAGTCATGTATTTTTGATCTATCCATCTGTACAGGTTATTCCAGACCACGTAATATTCTTTCTCTTCCTTTCCTTTCATTTTCATTCATTAATCTGTCCATCTCAGCGCACTCAACATTTTTACCTAGGACCATCTCCGTAGGTGGTCTATCCTCTTGTTCCCAATTTTGCCGCATATACAATTCTTGCAGCTGTTACGACATGTATAATTATATATTGGAGGTGCTTTTGAATTTTGGAGTCAATCATGCCTAATAAATACCTTTCTGGTTTCAGTTCGATTGTTCCTCCTGTTATTTTGTATATCCAATTTTTAATCTGTTCCCAGTACTGTACCTAATGGCTTTCTGGCATTGCTACCACATGTGATAGTACATCCCTTTTTAATTTTTACATTTCCAGAATTCTGGCTTCATATTGGGATACATTTTAGCCAGTCTCGCTGGTAGTGGTGGTGGTGAGAATAATCAAGGAAGAAGTTGCCTTCGGAAGTTGTGGGAGGCTTTCAAGAATAGACTGGAAGAAATGGTGCAGAAATGGTGCAGGGCCGTGATGGCGAACCTATGGCACAGGTGCCACAGGTGGCATGCAGAGCCATCTTGCTGGGCACACAATCTTTTAGCCAACTTACCTCCAGCTGAGCACACACATGTGATTGTGCATGCACGCATGTGCAATTACAGAGACCCAGCTGGTCTTCGGGCCTCTGCTGTGCATGCGCAACATTGCAGCAGGAAATTCAGCTGGTCTTCGGAGCTCTCCTGCACATGCACACATGATTGCTCATGGGCATAGCACGTGCAAAAGCTGCATGCATGTGCAGATGGTATGGCTGCACATGCAGCACATGTTGAGAAGCCACACGCAAGTGCGGATGGCACGCACAAAGCGCATACTTTTTGACACTTGGTAAGTGAAAGTTTCGCCACCACTGGTGTAGGGTCTCTGTTTGAGTGCAGGGTTGAATGAAAGACCTACAAAGTCCTTTCCAACTCTGTTATTATCTGAGACCAAACAGCCATGCTCTGAACTCACTCTGATGACAGCATCATTGAAACAGATCTGTGCAGACAATGGAGCGCAAGGCAATCATGCTGTCTCGCTTCTCATTTTCATGATGATCTGTGGCAGTGCATAGATTTATGCCCTATTATTTTCTGCACCCATTGCTTTATTTGTCAAGATAAAGAGCCATCGAGAAAAGCTGCATCACCAATACACAAGTCAAATTATCTCAGGATTACCATGCCGTTCCCTCAAATCTTGCTCCTTTTTTTTTTTAAATCTTTCTCCTAAAGATCTGGGAAGGGGAGGGGGGAAAGCAGTTACTCACTTTCTAGACCCATTGACCCACTGAGTATTTCAGGAGGAGGCCAACGGGTTCAGACCACCCCAAAGGATGGAGTAGTGGGGACCCCAACCTCCACCTCCATTGTGGTTCGCTGATCCGTGCCGGGTTCAATCCCAGCCCGTCCTTCTGTTGACAAATGAGAAGAGAAAAACAGCAGGAGATTAATCGACAGCGCTTTATGGTAAGTGACAAATGGATATTAATTTCTGCAATACTCATTACCGAAACATTAATCACAGCAAACCCCCCCCCCCCGCTTTTCGGCCTCGCCATGCCAATGTCGTTTCTTACGAATTCTGCCCTACATTTGCATTTCATACGTGTCCACTTAGCTCGACGACGCTTTGCAGCATTAATCGCTTCCCGCAGACAGAATGCAGAATGATGAGCTTTAGACAAAGGTGCAAAGCAAAACTGAGCTCCAGATGGGATGCTTTCCACAATATTTGCAAATGCCTAAAGTTAATGCTGGTTCAAGGTTAGTCATTCCGTGGCTTTGGAATCCTCTAAAGAACAGTTGCAGGAATTGAGTATGTCTACTTTAATGAAAAGAAGGACTAGAAGGGGTGACATCAGAGGTGAAATTCAGCAAGTTCGCTAGAATTTCCTAAGCAGTTCGGAGAACCAGTTGTTAGAAGAAATCTCCTTTTGTTTTTCTACTTTCCAGGGTTAATCCTGTAAGGAAGGCAGGAAAGAAACATTCTAGTGTTGTTTCTTTATTGCCCTGCTTACAGAAACTGCCCACCTAGAGAGTCAAGTTATTCTCCAAAGTACCTGAGGTCAGGACAAGAAGCAACAGATGGAAACTAACTAAGCCAGGAACAGAACCAACCAATCTGTATTTCTAAAAGCTGGCCTCTTTAGTTTCTACTTGGCGGCAGGAAAGTGAGGCTCTGAGTTTCTGTTTCCCTTAAGATTTTATTTTATTTCTCAAATTCAAATTGTATTTGTCTCATACACAGTCAGACACAGTACGGTATGTAGTGAAATGCCTTATGTGATCGCCCTTGACCATAGAATTAAGGAGAGCATTTCTATTAGGAATGATTGGCCCCAAAATTAGAAACCACCTCCAATATATCATTGTACATATTGTAACAGCTGCAAGAATTGTATATGCACAAAACTGGACATTGGAGGCTAGACCAACTATTGAGATGTCCACAGGTAAAATTCTAGATTGTGCAGAAATGGATAAATTAATGCTGAAGATGGAAGGGAAAGATAAGAAAGAGTACTACGTGGTCTGGAGTAAACTGTATATATGGCTAGATCAAAAGAACAAAATGTACAAAAATGAATGTAAATGGTTTTATTGAATATATGACACAGTATGGTTAAAATGTTTATTATCATGGAAATATTAATAAATACCAATAAAGAATTTAAAAAAAGGATTAAGGAGAGCAAGGAGAATAGACTGTAGAAAGGATAGAGAGAAGTTTGCAAATAATTACTTGGATAGAGAAGAGAAGGAACACAGGATAATATACAATGTCTATTGTTTTGACAGCAATATCCATCCCGGTGCAACAGTCAGAAGGATGTATAGGACTGGTTTTAGCCCTGGGTGTTGGGCTGGTTTTGAGACTATAGTGCTTGTGGTACCGTACCACTTGTTCTCCTATTTTATCCTGCCTTTTTAATATTTCCCAAAATGTTAACTTCCCGAAATCCCCAGCTCGCAGGCTTAAACAAAAGACTAAGACGCGGGTCAGTCTAGATAGCCTACTTTTATTCGTTCTTGCGAATAAAAGTAGCACTCGGCTGCAGGCGGACTGCTCATTTTATACTTTCCCGCAGCTCCGCCTGCAACCAATCAGATGCTCACCTGTCCTTAGCCAATCAGGGGCCTCCAGGCCGACAGCCAATCAGCTGTCAATAGTCGGCGCAGCGCAGGCGGACCAGAGGGAAAATTCTGCCCGCTCATGCGCAGACACAACACAAAATATTTCATTCTCCTATGAGGGGGTGTGGCTTCCCACACCACACTGGTACAAAAACTTTGTGATGAAACACTAGGACCGTGATGGCGAACCTATGACATGGGTGCCACAGGTGGCACGCAGAGCCATCTTGCTGGACACACAAGCTGTTGGCCAACTTACTTCCAGATGAGCATGCACATGCGATGGCGCATGCATGCAGGTGTGATTGCAGAGACGCAGCTGGTCTTCAGTCCTCCGCTGTGCATGCGTGCAATTGTAGCAGGAAATCCAGCTGGTCTTTGGAGCTCTCCTGAGCATGCACACATGATTGCTCATGTGCACGTGAGTGCCTGCACGCAGCACACGTGCATTGCATGTGCAAAAGCTTTATGCATGCACAGATTGTGCGGTTGCATGTCCAGCACACATGAAGGAGCCGCACGCAAGTGCAGATGGAACACACAAAGGACATACTTTTCAGCACTCGTTAAGTAAAAGGTTCGCCACCACTGCACTAGGACAACCACCTGTATATAACATTTTAGGGAAATTAATTGCATTGACCTCAACGCTAACCTCTTTTTATTTTTATTTATT
>JAEANM010020269.1:0-12147 GCA_017656035.1 Myanophis thanlyinensis
TTATTTGTTTTCAGCACACCAAAATACATGGAAATTAGATGAAAATAATCAAACAGCTTTTTAGTTGCAGACCTGTGTTATTAAAGTAACAACTACAACAGCAAACTGGCTTTTTTTTTTGTAGAATTATAATTATGAAAAAATAAAGATATCAAGAATAAAACATGACCTTATCTCCAATGCCCTGTTAGTGGACTTTAAGTGGACCTGAACTCAATTGGCTGTTGCTACTGAATGCCAGATTGTCTGTAACAAAACTTCCCTATCCATGATTGGAAATGCATGAGAGGGCTAACCTGGTATGACCAAAATTTAGGTCTCAAGATATGAAAATATGATTTGACAACTATGTTAATGTGGTCACAGTTGAATACATTTTTCTTTAAAAACTGATGGTAGTGTAGCAAGGACTAGAAATGTGTTAAGACAGTGATCGGCAAACTCATTAGTCAAAGGAGCCAAATATCAACAGTACAACGATTGAAATTTCTTTTGAGAGCCACATTTTTAAAATTTAAACTATAGCCTTATCTTTCTGCTGTGATAAAAAAGATCACCCCCTCTCTGGTTAGTTGGGATTTCAACTCACTGGTTTCTGCCCTTCAAAATAAGTCAGAGGCTTCCCCACAGCAGCCCCTTCGGCTCCAACTATTTATTTTGCTTGTAGCACTGAGTTGCTTTTATTCTGAAATCCTGGGCTTGGCAGCTGGAGAAGCTTTCCCCACCCGCCCCCAACCAGATGCCCTGGCTTCTCCCAAGCATTCTTTGCTTGGTATTTGTGGAAGAGCCACAGAAGGGGCCAAAGAGCCACATGTGGCTCGCGGGCCGCAATTTGCCAACCCCTGTGTTAAGATATCGATTCATGATAAATTAGATGGATAGAGTTGTATTCTTTCTCAGGGATTTTGTGGCTGTTGTTTTTATATTCATCACAAGCTCTGTTGGAGACAAATGAATTTACTGCTATTTGATGGGAGATATCAAATTGTTATCAGTGCCACCAGCAGCACTGAAATTTAACAGAAGCTACTATTGTAATCAACAGAGTTCCTGTCAGCTCTGCCTTGATCAAACCCCAAGAAATGAAGACCCTGAATCCATTGTTATTGAAAACAGGTAGACTTTTACTGGAGCATGACTGAATGCAGAGAAAGTGAAAGCAAGATCTGAGTAAAAACGCGCAAATTTAGACATATCAAATAATACCCAAAACCCTCCCCTCATAGTTTGACGAAGTCCATCCAATCCAAAGTTCTCAACCCAGCTTCCCCTCCCCCCGTTACTATGGCAGCCGATAAATATAAGCGTTGCTGAAGAAGAAGTTAGAGGCTGACATTCGGTCCCCCTGCAACAGGGACGTTAGTCCTAGAAAATAAAAGACAAGAGTGTGAAATATACAGTGTTCATATACAACATTAAGGTTTATCAGGGTATTTGGAATGAAAGGCATGGAGTAATTTGGGGGTTCGGACATGACAGGCATCTACCCATTCAGCTTGGGAAAGTGGAAAGTGTTTCCAAGCAACTAAATATTGTATTTTCCTTCTCTGTTTCCGGGAATCTAAAATTTCCTTAACATCAAAATGTTCTCCCTCAATGAGAAGGGGAACCGGAGGGTCAGGTTGAGGAGGACATAAGTCAGATGTGTGTTCATGTTTAAATAAATTAACATGAAACATGGGGTGAATGCGTCTTAAGGATTTTGGTAGTTGCAATTGAACTGAGACAGGGTTGATGAGTTTTACTATGGGGAAGGGACCTACATATTTAGGACCTAATTTCTTAAGATTTTTGAGTAGTCTCTAAGTGTTTAGTCGATAAGAAAACTGTCTCCCACTTTGAATTCCTTTGGAGGAGCCCTTTTCTTGTCAGCTTGTTTTTTGTGGGCTTTGTGCGCATCAAGTGCCTTATGGGTAACGGGCCAGGCACGCTGAAGTTGAGTAAGCCACTCTGCTAGCAACGGGATTGAGGGGTTCCTTCAGGGATAGGCACAAAGTCTAAACCCAAGACAATTTTAAATGGGGTAAAACCAGTGCTGCTATGGACAGAGTTATTATAAGCCACTTCTGCAAACGGGAGTAACTCCGCCCAGTTGTCTTGTTGATAATTGATGTAGCATCGAAGATATTGTTCCAGAACGGAGTTAGCTCTCTCACAAGCCCCATTAGTTTGCAGATGATGGGCGGAGCTTAATCCTTGGGAGGAGCCAATTAGCTTCAGGAATTCTCACCAAAACTGAGATGTAAACTGTACTCCACAATCTGAGATGATCCGTTTGGGTACACCATGTGGACGATACACATGTTGGATGAATAGTTTAGCGAGGGTTTTGGCTGAGGGGATCTTGGTGCAAGGTATGAAGTGCACTTGTTTGGAGAAAAGCTCTGTGATTACCCGAATGACTGTATTTCCACCACTTTCGGGTAATTCAACAATAAAGTCCATTGAAATCTCTTTCCACAGGGCCATGGGTCTTGCCATGTTTTGAAGCAGGCCCACTGGTTTTCCTGGGGGTCTCTTAGCAGAGGCACAAACAGGGCAGCTGGCTACATAAGCTTCAATGTCTTTCTTAAGTGAAGGTCAGTGAAATTGTCTTTTCACGAGATGTAGGGTCTTTACGAACCCAAAGTGACCTGCGGTTTTTGAGTCATGAGCCCATTTTAGTATGACTTTTCTGAAGCTGGCAGGGACATACATTTTGACGCCTATCCATGCTAGGCCATCCTTCAAGGTACACGCATCTTTGTGTGACAGGAACCAGTTGTCAGTTTTCAGGGCTTCCTGTAGTTGTTTATGCAGGTCTGTGGGAATGTCAATGGTCGATGTTTTCTGGGCTCTTGTGACTACTGGAATTGCCAGTTGTTTGGAGGGAATCACTGGTAAGATGATCTCAGGTCGTTTGCTGTTGTACTGGGGCAGTCGTGACAGGTCATCAGCCATGAAGTTCTTTCTAGGGATATATCGGAGAGAAAAGTTGAATCTGTTGAAGTATTGCGCCCACCGAACTTGTTTCAGAGTAAGTTTATGAGGTGTTTTCAAGGCCTCCAGATTCTTATGGTCAGTCCACACTTCAAATGGATGCTTTGCCCCTTTGAGGAAATGTCTCCAAGTAAGAAGGGCCCATCAGACGGCAAATGCTTCCTTTTCCCATATTGCCCACCTTCTCTCAGTTTCAGTAAGTTTTCTGGATGTATAGGAACAAGGTTGTAGGTCTCCTGCGGCATTTGCTTGTAAGAGGACGGCCCCCACGGCCACATCACTGGCATAGGCTTGGAGAACAAAAGGGCTTTCAGGATCCAGATGTTTGAGGACCGGTTCAGCTGCGAATAGTTTTTTCAACTTCTCAAAAGCCGCTTGACATTCCATTGTCCAGTTTAAGGGCTGGCTGGGTTTAGGTTTGTCTTCACCTTTTGTTTTCTATAGGTTTGTGATTGGCAATGCAATTTTGGCAAACGAGGGTATTAATTGTCTATAAAAATTAGCGAACCCCAGGAAACTCTGTAGTTGTTTCCTAGTTCGTGGGGGAGCCCATTCTAGGACTGCTCTTACTTTTTCTGGGTCCATTTCTACACCGTAATGTGATATGCAATAACCTAGATAATCAATCCTATTCTGATGAAACTCGCATTTGGACAGTTTAGCATACAGCTCCGTGGCTTTGAGTTTCTTTAAAACAGTTCGCACAAGTTTGATGTGTTCCTCCATGATTTCAGTGTAGATGAGGATATCATCAAGGTAAACCAGAACCCCCTTGTATAAATGTTCATGGAGCACTTCGTTGATCAGTTGCATGAAGACAGCAGGAGCTCCTTGTAGTCCAAATGGCAGTACCTTGAACTGGTAGCACCCCAGTGGACAATTAAACGCTGTTTTCCATTCGTCCCCTTCTTTTATGCGGACTCGGTAGTACTCTTCTCTTAAGTCCAATTTGGTAAATATCTTGCCATTGGCTAGGTGGGCCAACATGTCCTTCATGAGTGGAAGGGGGTACACATTTTCTACGCATATGCAGTTTATGTTTCTATAATCAACTACAAGACGAAGAGAGCCATCTTTCTTTTTACGAAATAGTACTGGAGCGGCCACCCATGGTCTCGTGGGTTGAATGAAGCCTCATTTCAGGTTTTTATCAATGAAGAGACGCAATTCTTCCAATTCTCGCGGGGTCATGGCATACATTTTGGGTTTCGGAAGTTTCACCCCTGGGAGAATCTCTATGCTGCAGTCTGTAGGATGGTGAGGTGGGAGCTGGTCCGATCCCTTTTTGCTGAAAACTTCTCTCAGATCCCAATATTCCTTTGGAATTTTTTCTTCACCATCGATGTGTTCGTTAAAGATGGCCACCATTTCCCCCGAGCATTTGGCTGGTAGGGTTGTGGGTCTATCCCCCCCTACCGGAGGCATGGAACGAATCCGCAACAATCCCTTCCTCCAGTTTATGTGGGGGTTCCATTTCCGTAGCCAGGGTAATCCAAGTATAAGGGGCCGGTCCATTCCTGGGGCTATGACAAAACTCAAAATTTCGTGGTGATCTCCCATCCACATCTCAACTGGCTCCATGGCAAAATGAGCTGGTCCTCCCCCCACCATTGATCTGTCTAACTGGCAAAAGGCAATGGGTGTTTTTAGAGTTCTCAGTCTCAATCCCATTTTTTCTACTACTTCGGGGCTAATTACGCATCTAGTACACCCAGAATCCAAAAGGGCTAGCATTTTTCCTCAAGAGGGGGAAGAAGGTGCCTGCAGTTCTACTGGGATGGTGAGGGGCCCGGCACGCTGACTTACCCCAAAGTCGTTGTCAGAGTCCCATTCGTCTTCCCCCACAGAGGTCAGAGTCTCCAGTTCCTCCTGGCTGGGAGGGGCGAGCTCTACAACGTCAACTCCTTTGAGCACTGTTTCGCGAGGCTTGGCTGTTACCTTTCGCCTTTTCTGGGGCCAGCAGTAGTCGGCCTGGAGGTGATTTTGCTGAAGCAGTCAGCAGCTCAATGCCCCTCTTTTCCACACTTGAAACAAGTTGTGGTCTTTGATCTGGTGGTCGGAACACCCTTCGGGGCTCTTGGGGCAGAAAAGGAAGCTTGGTTCCATCTGCGGTTTCCTCGATCGCGGTCCCTTGCTTGGTTGAGTTCTACTTCCCCAGCCAAGACATACCAACGTAGGAGATCTCGGGGGCTCCTCGAGCTATGCACCTGTTATAGATGTCATCATTCAGCCTGTCTCTATAAATTTCTATCAGGGCTAATTGGGATCAGCCATGCATATGCCCCACCAGACTTCAAAATTCTTGTGTGTATTCAGCCACTGATCTATGCCCTTGGGTTATAGTTTTCATTCTGTTTCTGGCCCTACGTTCTGCCAGGGAATCTTCAAACTGGTTGCGGAGGGCTATCATAAATTGATCCAAGTTTCTCAGTTGGGGGTCATCCTCATTGTGGAGGGTGGTCATCCAATCTGCGGCTTGCCCCTCCAGGGCTATGGTCACCTGTCTCACTTTGGCAGCTTCACTAGTAAAATCTTCCCCATATTCTTCCATATAAGTGTGAATTGGGTCATCATGAGATCTTCTCAGTCAGCATCTAGCCCGGGCCCCCCTCCGCATTGGCGTCTGCTTACCATCATCCCTGGGTGAGGTTCGTAGGGTTCTTCCAAGCGTCTGACTCCGAGGGACCATCTAGCTTTTGGCCATACCATCCTCTCTTCCAGGTGCAGCTCTCCCAGGCTTTCAATCTCCTCTTGGCACAAGTAGGGAGTGGGAGAGGTCGACCCCTGAGCTCCCATGTCTTCTTGGTCGTCCCCCTGGTTCGACATTCTGTACACAGCCCCACGGTAGAAGTTATCTCCGAGTTGGCTGGTATTGCAGATCTTACTTAATGTCAGCTCTGCCTCGATCAAACCCCAAGAAATGAAGACCCTGAATCCATTGTTATTGAAAACAGGTAGACTTTTACTGGAGCATGACTGAATGCAGAGAAAGTGAAAGCAAGATCTGAGTAAAAACGCGCAAATTTAGACATATCAAATAATACCCAAAACCCTCCCCTCATAGTTTGACGAAGTCCATCCAATCCAAAGTTCTCAATAGGTCACGAGGCAGGCATCTGCAGGTGTTGGTGACCGTTACTTCTCTGGGATGCTTGACCTTGAGCACGTGTAAACATCCTGCTTAAAAAATGCAAGGGCCTCTCACACCAGCACTCTTCACCCCCCATATCACCCAGCTCCCCCTCCCCCCGTTACTATGGCAGCCGATAAAAATAAGCATTGCTGAAGAAGTTAGAGGCTGACAGTTCCAGTTTATTTCTTCCTCATTCAACAAGTACAGTTCTTTGCTTGTCCATTTTAGCAGGTCTTCTAACATCTTAGAGATGTTAGTCTGGAATGTAAATCAATTTAGCTGTTTTTTTAATTGAAAATTCCTTTTCTTTAATTTTTTTCTGCAGCTATCAAAGACCATCCTCCAAAAGTTTTTAAAAGACGTCTTATTTTTTTTTCCTTTGAAGGCATTTCTGAGGCATTTATTTTTGAAGGTGGGGAACAATGCCACTGCTGGCATTGCTGTTTTCTGTTTTACATCTTTAAACATTTTGAACCTATCATAAGTCAGTCATAAGAGAAACAGTCATAAGACACAAATGAAGGCAAATATATGTATCCCAGGATGTTACAAGATGCAATCTGGATCAGTTACTGGGACAAGAGGTTTAGTCTTCTGAGCTTTCAGACTCATGCTGGAGCCCATCCTCAGGGAGCTTCTACAGGAATATGTGTTTGGGCTATTCTATGCTTCATATTTATGTGGTGCCTTACATGACACATAGAATAACCCAAAGCACATATGCCGGTAGAGAGAAGTTCCCTGAGGACGGGCTCCAGCAAGTGTCTGAAAGCTCGGAAGACTAAACCTCTGGTCCTGGTGACCCACCCAGATTGGATCTTGCAGTCTTAAGTTATTTTTTTCAGTGCCCCTATAACTTCAGTCACTAAACAGATTGTTGTTAAGTCGAGCATTACCTATACACTGAAATATACTTGTGGGTTTTTCTACAAGAGTGACTATGTGTTTTTAAATATAAAATCAAATAACATTCTTTATAGTTATTTTACAAAGGCAAATCTTAAATCAATTGTTTGAAGATGCATCCAAGATTAACATCCGAGATTATGGCCTTCTCCTTCCCTTCTCCTCCACCCCAAGATTCAAGTCTATTTGAAATTTAATCCATGGCGGGCCTTAATCTCTCTCAGCTGGATTCAGCTGATACTTACAGAATAAATTTCACAAAACACATTATCGTAACTCTAAACATGCTTTCACTACTAATAAGCTTTAAGCTCCAAAGATTTTTCTGTTGTTTGTAGAATCCTCGATGCTCTTTGAGCTTGGCTATTTGCTTGCAGACTTTCCTTATTGGACCAGTGTGGTTATGATTTGCACTGATGCACGCTGATGTAATGAAATGTCTACAAGCACATAACCAGGTTCAGACAGAATCAAGGGCTCCACAGTCCAACCATAAGCTACATATACTCCTTTCTATTTTCTGTTCTTTCCCTTTGCTTTGTATTTAATTTGTGGATATTTGTTTTCATGTTTTTAATGCTGAGTATGCTAACCATTGAATTGTGAAAGATGATTTGTCAATTTTTATTAGTCTCTTTAATTTTTATAGGAAACACAAACTATTTCAAATTCAAATCATACTGATAAAAGACTTTTATGCCACCTTTCATTATACTTAAATTCACAGTAGCCTTTAAGGCAGAAAAAATAAAACTATTAGTTTTGTCAGCTCACCTGCTATCACTGTCTCAGTATGTCATGATCCCAAAATGGGATCCCAATTTTATCCATCTTTTGATATATAGGAAAAAGTGATTACGTTAGAAATGAAACAGTAGCATTTTCAAAACTCCTTCTTTAGATACTTAATGTTCAAAGTGGGGCCTCATTTTCACCCACCACACCCATGGGCACAAAAGAAGAGTTTCCATACACTCAAAAATAAAACAAAAAGGCCCAATCCAACTAGACATACTGTATTATTTTCAATGAGTTTCAAATATACTGTTCATTCTAGCATCCTATTGCTCACTCTTGCAGAAAAAGCATACCGATTAATTCTCAAATGATTTGGTATATTGCCAAGTGTGCCCTTGCATCAATTTGTTCATTTTTGCTTTAAGAGATTCTATCCAGTCTTAGGAGAAAAGATACAGTTATTTCCTTTTTATAGGCAGGCATATTGTACATTTTTCTTCTTTCCTCATTTTAAGGACCTTTGCTCACAGATTTAAGGTACTTTCCAACTGATATGCAACTAAGAAGGCAACAAAAGTTGCTTATTTTGCTGGAGTCCTTCCTCTTATGTTTACAAGTAACATAACAATAGATACATTATGTACATAGATATATAACAGGCGTGTGAGAGTGAGAAAGTATTCCAATATTGAACTGGGAAAGCAGCACATATAGTTGTTTGCAGCTTCCTGAACAATATAGTTGAAACTTGTTAATGACATGCATAGAGAATCGGCTGCAGTTTTGGGATATGATGATGATTTTAATGCTCAAATGCAGAAATTATTAACCAGCATTCCCAAAAACCAGAAAAGTGGCCCCACATGGCCCAAGATACTATTCATAGCTAGGGGAAACAGAAAAATGCAAATCCTGAACATAGCAAAATTGTCTGACATAGGCATTTAAAAACTGTAAAACATTTCTGGTAAGGTAGAGAAAGGGACTACAGCTATCTGGCTTTTCACGGTTTATAAAAAAAAGGCTTGAAACGTCATGTGAAACACAATGGTTGCTTCTGGTGTAAACGTTGTAAAAATATAGATTGTATTGTATTGTGCATTTTTTGCATTTTTTGCCATTTTTATCCAGCAGTTTCCTGAGCCCTGAAAATTATTTGAAGAGTCTCTCAGAGATAAACATTGAGAAAAACTGGTTTATAGTACTGCAACATACAAAAAGCTACCATTTGGATAAAATCTGTCAACTCTGTAGCTTTTATTTTGCAATATAGAGCCTAATGACCATGGGCAAGAAATGATTAAATGTCCCAGGATTTGCCTCAGAATAGCAACCTGTGTAATGCATACTAAGTGGAAGATAAACCTCAACTAGAAACAGAAAAAACATGATCAAATTTAAGTGTTGGAAAGAGAAGTAATTGTGGAGTTAATGATTTGAGAGTGTTTTTAGACATGCTCAAATAAAAGGTGATGGATCAAATAACAGAGTGCTTTGGGATCTTATCAGCACTGACAGTACAGAATTCAGAATTCAGCGGCTATTGGGGGGGGCATTACTTTGGCACAAGGGCGAAAGTGATCTAATTTTTATTCAGAGCTGATGAATCTTTTCCAGGTTGTTTTCTTCAGCAGGAACTCCTTTCTATTCATTCACTAATCACACACAACAGTCCCGTGTCCCTTAGAGAATATGTTTCTGTTTGATTTCCTGACAAAGCAAATATTGTAGACTGAAGAGAAAAATACTTCAAATAATTTTAAAATTTGCTAAGTAGAATCCGAAGATGAAAGCATTCACTGACACGCAATACTTCTGAAGGCTAAATCAGCAGTAGTTAATATTATTTTTTAATTCACCTCCACATCTTATTTCAAACAATTAGCTCTTAATGAAAATGCATGCTTCAGTATGAACATTTGCTATATCCCCCACTTCCACTAATTAATTACCATTTATCCAAAATCATTGCAGGTCCTTGGTTATTGGTTTTTGGTAAAAATAATCACTTTCTTTCATACATTTCACAAACTACACATTTTTTAAAAAGAATGTTTCAGACCAGGGAGTTCAGATTTAACTTTTTATTAAGCTGAAATTTTATATTAAAAACTCTCTCTAGAACACACAAAAATGCACATAAATCTTGAGCAGTGTTTCACCTGAATTTCTCAGTCACAAGTATACCTGAAAATTCTCTTGCCTTGCCAGCTTTAATCTCTTGTGTAAAATTATTCTGTTGAATTATAGAAGTACGTAGTGCAATCGTGCACATAATCTTGGACCCATTTTAAAATAAATAGACAGATATAGAACCAGCTCAAATGTATATACAGTTATGGAAGTTCATGCAGGCACCAGAAATGTTGGAGTTACAGCTCCTCCCTGTAATAGCCAAGTTTTGCCAGCGACATTTCTTTCCTCAGTTGCATTACTTCCCAAAACATCTGGTCCACTGTGCAAAAGAAAAGGAGATGTTGTGGGGAAAAAATGCTTCTTTAAAAGTTCCCAATGAACAAAGATATTTAGCAATGTTAAATCTGAGTTTTCAGATACTAAAAGCACTATTTAAATATAATACAGCTACTGAGAGGTGCTGATTGGGAAAAAATTAATGTATTGTATATTTAGGATGGTACTATGTCTAACTACTTTTGATTACAAAGCCTATCATTCAGTTCATCTTTCAAACTAATTCAAGATTTTGGGGCAAAGTCTAATGACACCTCAACCTTTACCAACTGCACAGTTAATTACCGGTATATTTTTCCTGCCTTAAAACTATTTACTTACTCTGCTTATATAAAAATATTTCTTTACTATAGGATCTTACAACCATTTAGGTTTTTTTTTAAGATGCACCTACAAGGACTCCAATAAAAACATCTACATTTCAAAACGTTTTCCACTACCTTATAATACTGTAAATCTTAAAGTCTGGTAAAATATTAACACAAAATTAGAATTAACAGCTGTGCATACTGTACATATAAAAGTTTATGACAGATTGCTTAACTCATGTTTAACGATTTAAGGATCAATACATCAAATCTTTTGCAACATTTTTCATATAAAAATACTGAGACCATGCAGAATAGATTTTAAGTGATAATACAGTGATGATGCTTACATCTTTAAAAATGTTTTTAGATAAAATCGGCTTGCATGCTTGAACCTAACCTTTAAATAGTTTATGTAGTTTAATCCTCAAATGCAGTGCAGATATGGAATATTCACAGAAGGATGTAAAGAACTAAGAGAATAGTAAAACTGGTGTATATATACTCTGTATGCCCAGTTTAGATGAATGAAACACTGTTTTCTATTTTTCTTCCTCCGCCCTCCCTTGATACAGACAATCTGTCACAAAAATCTGTGGATATATTTATATGAAACCCAGTGATTGTCTAGAAATTAAAAGCTTAATGACATATTGCCCCTTTGAAATTTGCACAGCTGTCAGCTTAATTATGAAAAATTAATTCCTCTTCCTCTTCCTAACTGTATGCCATATGGGAATATAAAAAAGCAACAAAGTAGGGGGTTTCAGATGCAGTTCCAGAGGTTGTAGGAACATCACAACTTCCCCAAGTTCTTGGTTTATATAATAAAAATACACTTCTGAAAATCCACAATCTGCCGCAAAAACATAGCAGCCCTGCTAAGAAATGCACAACTTTCTTAACTTACCATCCTGCTGCTTCACAAGCCCCTGCTGAATATATCGAATGTATGTGAAGAAATTACATACTGATGTGATCTGTACAAAAGAAGCGGGATAAAGAATTAGAATTCCACATGTTCAATGACCTTCCTGATTCAAATATACAAACCATGATTTAGAGCTCAACACTTACCCTATACCTACAGAAAGGAGAAATATAATAGTAGTTTCCTGAGTCCCCCAGCTTGATTCGATGCTTGCAGGATTTACTTTGTCCACTGAGAGCACATTTCCTGTCAACAGAATGGAAGAGTTTTAAAAGATAGGTTTATGATTCAATTTACATGAATACTGAATTATGGTATAGTTGTTTACCAAAGAGCCTGTCATCTATTTTTGCACCACTTTGACAGAAATTATTGCAAAGTATCAACTGATGTGCTCAGTGTTTACAATGTTTTGTAAAGCTGTTAAAACCACATAGGCAAATTTTAGAACTCCAGACAGAATTGCCCTTGGCAGTGGTCTTTGCAATTTTTTTAAAAAAGTTTTTTTTCCCTCTAAAAGCATCTGATTTAAAATCTCTTCACTTTGTTGTGGTTCAGCATCTCTTATGAATCCAGTTTTGGTGGTTTGCAATGGTTATAGCCTAGTGCAGGGGTGGGCAAACTTGGCCATTTTGTGACTTGTGGACTTCAACTCCCAGAATCCCTCAGCCAGCAAAAGC
>JAEANM010020270.1:0-12147 GCA_017656035.1 Myanophis thanlyinensis
AAGATCAAAGTAAGTGGTATCTTGAGTTAATTTAGACCTTGGAGAATGGGAATAATATCAGTTTGCATAAGTTTGAAGAAAAAAAATCTAATTTGAAGAGGCCTAAACCTCCTGCTCAAGCAGGAGATCCTATACCAGTGGTGGTGAACCTATGGCACGGGTGCCAGAGGTGGCACTCAGAGTCCTCTCTGTGGGCACATGCACCATTGCCCCAGCTCAGCTACACCGCGTTTCTCCATGGTGTTTCTCATCTTTGTTTGCAGAGAAACAGAAGTTTCTCTACAAATGACATAGCAGAAGCCTGAGAAAGAAAAAGATCTCGTCTCTTACAGAGCTGTCAATGTTGTGATACCCCATCTCCCGTTGGCCAGCTGGTCTTTGGGTCTATGCCATGCGCATGCACACGCGATAGAGACTTGCAATTTGGGCACTTAGTCTCTAAAAGGTTTGCCATCACTGTCCTATACCATTTCAGATAAGGAATTGTCCAATCTCTTAATGAATTTCCCAAAGTTGCTCATGTATTAAAAACTCATCTTTTCCAGCAGGCCGGTCTGGCCTAATACCAAGTGGGTTTTTAAATTTTTTTAATTTTAAATTTTGGAATGTTGAAATTTTAAAATTTTATAATTCTAAATTTCTTAAATTTTAACTTAGTATGTGGTTTTGTAATTTATTGGCCAATGATTTATTTTAATTGCATTTTAACTTTTGTATGTTCTCTTTTTTTATGTGGTTGTACACCACCCCGAGTCCTTCGGGAGAGGGGCGGTATAGAAATCCAATAAAATTCAAAATTCAAATTCAATTCAATATCCATTGTGATATGGTGTCACTTTTTGGGTGTTGGTGAGGAGAAGGCCAACATGCCTGTTAGTTCTGATCTCCTGTATACTTAGAAGATCTGGATAGAATCCTTAAAATAATTCAGGCTGCCTTAGGTCCTTTGGACCCAGTTCCTGCTTGGAATATCATGGTGATAGTGGTTCATATAGGATCATTAATACTTCCTTCAAATGGAGGAAGTGTTCTTGCCCTGAAGGAGGCAGTGATACCTCCTCTCCTGAAAAAGAAGTATTGAAATCACTCTCTGTTCTGACCCAGGCTTAACAGATCATGAAACAGGCTTTTGGTCCCAAAAAACCCTTTTTATTTGGTTACTGTGAATTATTCTCATTCACATCCAGAAAAGTTCCGGCAAAGGTTTTACTGCAAAAACAGACCTTATCAGTTCTTGGATAGTTGCCAGTCTAAGTTTCCAGTTGAAATACTTGGCAAGGAGTCTCTGTACAGCATGAACTCAGATAAGCAAAGCTTCACAATAATATGTGAACTAATTGTCTCCTACAAACACCACTCTCCTTTTGCTCCTATTTATTCCCTATGGGAGGGGTCATTCAGTGTCCACTTGTGCCATTACTTCCAAGTTGACCCCTGCTCCTTAAGTTGTTCCCTTCTCCTGACAGTTCTGTGCATATGCATGTCTGAAACAGGCTCCAGTTGTTCTTCTGCCCACTGATCTCTGACTCCGAAGGCAGCTGATAGCTGTCGGATGGCCTTGGCCCCATCTCTGCCTCTGACGCAGAGCACCCATCAGAGCCTTCCCCCAACTCCAGGACTGGCCCAAGGTCCTCCCCAACCTCCTCACTGTCCAAGTCTGCCACCACCTCTGCTGGCAGCTGGTGGGCCACAACATTTTCTTTAGACTTGTGTCAATGTTGCCATTTGTGATCAATGTGGCTGAATGAGAAGTGATGGATCAATTCCAAGTACTTAAGCCTGGCATCATGCTCTTTTTATAGAAATAATAGCAAGAACACATTATCATCTTTATTTCTTGCATATTTCAGATACTTAGTTGAATAGATTGATTCTAATAGAAAAATAATTTATTAAACTTGTATTTAGCACAATTTGGAATGGAGATCTGCCAGATAAAATTATTTTGTACAGAAGAGAAAGAGGATGCTTTCTTAATAGCTCAATATCTTAGTATTGTGGTAGCCCAGGCATCTTACACTTAGGTTTTTTTTTTTGTACTATTTTCACATTCAGTATAAAATGTTTGATCCATTACCATAGTGACAGATTTTTTGATTGAAGTAAAATGTATTTTGAGGGCACGATTGTAAGCATATCTACTCAAACAGTTGTAAGACTGATTAAACTCAACCTTTAAGACTGAACTACAAATGAGGATAGTTTATATAATAATCTAAATAGCAATAGACTTATATACCACTTTACCGAGCTTTACAGCACTCTCTAAGTGGTTTTACAGAGTCAGCATATTGCCCCCAACAATTTGGATCCTCATTTTACCCACCTCAGAAGGATGAAAGGCTGAGTCAACCTTGAGCCTGGTGGGATTTGAACTGCCAAATTACAGGCAGCCGGCTTTCAGCAGTAAAGTAGCCTGCAGTACCATTAACTGCAGCTCTGATAGGGAATCAAGATTTATTAATTAAAAGTAATTAATTTAAACTGATGTGTATGTGTATAACATTCTCTAATTGAACATATTTGAAGAGGCTTCTCACAAAGCTCAACTATTTGTTTATAAATATTTGAATTGAAATCAGGAGGAAGAAAAAAGCATGTCATTTAAGGTGAATTGTAGCTAAAACTGCTAATGTACTCTTGATTTATCCTTTATCCTGAAGTACTTTATTTCTTAAAAATCAAGAAAATAATAATATTCACAAATATCATTTCAGATTCTTCTCTAGCTAATCAACACAGGCTGGGATCTTTGGAATCAACAAAGTATTCTACAATATTTTATGGGCTCTCTCTAATTTCATAAATTCTCTGAATCCAAATGTTTCAGATACCTTCATCACCAATACAAAATCTTGGCAATTTTTGCCCAGCATTTTTTGTATATTTCACCATTTCTTCATTTGTACCTTAGAAATACAGCCACCATTCCTCATCACTAGCCAGCAATGACATTTGGTGTACATTTAAAAACTACTTTGATGGGTAGGGACTAGGATGCAATCAAAATAGAACTGTATCGCTCTGATTTAGGTCTAGTTTCTGCCTATATTATAGTCAATGGCATTTTTCCAGCAGGACTGAACTGGATTCAAAATTGTCAAAGCATGCCAAATTTCATACTCTAAAGAACAGGTTGCATATAAATCAAAAATAGAACAACTGAGCTACTTGGACATTACTATGTATAATGACAGAGGGGCTATCAGGCCATGCTTTCAGTTAAGAACATTAAATTAAAATTATAAAGGTGGGTTTGATGAACTATCAATACTTTTCAATATTTCCAATTTAAAAAAAAAAAAGCAATAATACAGCATTGACAGTGCTTTCCTGAAAGTGCATTAAGGTTATTTTAGAGTAAAGAATCTTCTATACATGTTTATTTGGATGCATGTTCTACTGACTTCAACTTTCAAATATCTGAAAAAAATGTCACATTGGAAAGGTAGTCCTCTTCTTATAATCTTAACGGAACCTGCCCATTACGGTAATAAATCATGATCAATCAATCAGAATAGAGCTGGAAGTGACCTTGAAGGTCTTCCAGTCCAACATCCTGCTCATGCAGGAAACCCGATACCAGTGGTGGCAAACCTTTTACATCACCAAATGCCGGCCTTTGTGCCAGAAAGGCATGCCAAACCGTTCCATGAGTTACAGCTCAGCATCCCATTCTTGCACTCTGTTGCATGCCAGTCAGCTGGCTTTCACCATGCAGAAGTGCCGAAACTAAGAAGCGCAGCGTCCCAGCGGGGCGCGCATGCGCGCATGACAAAGCTGCCTGGCATGCATGCACATACTGGAAACCAAACAGTCGGCTCTCGGAGCACGCGTGCGCACTGGGACAGGTTTCAGTGCTCCCATGTGGCAAAAGCCATCTGGCTGGCACGCAACAAAGCGCAAGAACAGAATGCAGAGCCAGCACGACTGTGCGTGGCACATGTGACAGTTTGGTGTGCCAGAAACCTCGCAGGACGATTTGGCATGTTGTTTCTGGCACGTGTTCCATAGGTTCACCACCATTACTCTATACCATTTCAGACAGGTGGCTGTCCAGTCTCTTCTTAAAAACCTCCAGGGATGAAGCACCTACAACTTTTGATGACATGCTGTTCCAATGGTTAATTGTCTTCACTATTAGGAAGTTTTTTTGATGATTGTAAAATGGTGGTAGTTAAGTAAATCATTATGGGCATATACTGAATCTGTGACTGTTAAGTTAATGCTATGACTATTAAATGGACCCATTGATCACTAGGAGGCATTTTTGCCAAAAACCAGAGGTAAATGCCAGTTTTTGGCAAAAATATCATAAATCACTGTTATGTGACTGCAAGATGCTACAAATTGCTGTAAATGCAGACTATTTTCCAAGCACCTGAAATGGGGTCACATGACTGCAGACGATGAGGGTGGCTAAGCAACTGGTTGTAAGTCAGGAACTACCATATTCTTATTTGCTCCAGATGATGAGATTACAACTATTGAGATGGAACATCAGGGATAGAGACACAGATTAGACTTTGTTGACAGTAAGAGCTGTCAATCAGTGCAGTAAGTTACCCTAGGGCAGTGATGGTGAACCTTTTAGAGGCCAAGTGTCCAAACTGTAAGGCATGCGCGTGGCGGAGACACAAAGACCAGCTGGATGGTGGGAGGCAGGACATCATAACACCAGCAGCTCTGCAAGAGGCAAGATCTTTTTCTTTCATGAGTTTTGTTGTGGAGCTGAGCTGGGGCGATGGCATTTGTGCCCACAGAGAAGGCTCTGAGTGCCACCTCTGGCACGCATGCCATAGGTTCGCCACCACTGCCCTAGGGAGTAGGTTCTTTCCCTAGATGTTTTCAAGCAGAGGCTGGAATATCATTTAGTGGAGATGGTGTAGTGACTCCTGCAGTATGCAGGTGATTTGACTTGATCACCTCTTAGGTGTCTTTCTACTCTATGATTCAATGAAATGTTCTTAGAGTGGAGCACTTTACCAATCCAACACAATCATCCAAAACTGTGAATGGAAGTTTTTTGTATATAGAATCATTGTAATTATTATCCCTGAGGACAAGAACATACCTCCTAAGAGCACTGACATTTTTACTAGTGAAGAAAAAAAGAAGTAATTCCTCTCTAGATCAGTTCTGTAGAGGTTTTGTTCATGTTCTGACAGTTTGACTGGGCCCTAACAGGTAGTGCTATGGAGTGGGCTCATTCATTTCTGAGAATGTAAGATTAAAAAGGAGGAAGCATTGTACTTCATGCTCAAAAAAAGAGAGTAAATGGGTTTTTTAATTGGAAGAAAGCCTCCTTCTGGCCGGTGAACTTCACAAAAAAACAGAGCAGGAATAAGGAGCCAAAGGTTTAATAAAAATAAAAGTTCCATATTCAGAATATTAAGGGGCTCTTTTAGATTCATTGGTATGGGTTTGATATATGTAAATATTATTTAATAATTTGAGGTCATGTGGCACAAACACCTATATCACACCTTTAGATGTATGAATATAAATGGAATATACCAAGTACAACAATTTCATAAGCAAACTAAACTGTGCAACATGCGCTAGGTTACTAAAGTAGCAACATGATATTTTGTCAGTAAACAGTACTTAAAATCATAATTTTAGTTTTTCAATGTTTACTTGAAAAAAAAAAAGTAGGGTAAACCCAAAATTTTGGGGTTTTTTTCTTTCATGTTGTTCTGACCCAGCACCCCAAACACAACAAACCCTCTGAAGTGAACTCAAAGATTCCTTTAATTAGGAGTTCTGGCAGCCCCAGCAAAGTTTCTTCCTCAACGCAGGCTAACAAGACTGGCTGGCTGGAAGATGAATAGTTGTTTGCCACATCTATTCATCTCCACCCCATATTTTATCCCCAGAACTAGGGGCAGCAATGGCTCTTCCTTTCCAAGAATCAGCCCACAGATTTCCACTGCTCTCCTCTTCTCTGCCTTCTGCACATCCGTGCATTAGGCACTGGACCCAGCTGTTCACCTCCTCTTCTTCATCAATCACCTCCAGACCTAGAGGCTGTTGAGTCTCCATCCGAGTGCTGACGGACGGCTCAGGCTCCGTCTCTGTCTCTCTTTCTCTCTCTGCCAGCTCCATTCCCTCTTCCTCCTCGGAGCTCTCAGGTTGGCTTGCTGCTGCCCCTGACTCCCACGCCTCCTCCTTGATTCAACTGCTGGAGGGGCCGGTGGCCAACAGGCCACAACAACCTGTATCATCATCATACAGGATAACTGGTGAACGTTAATAAAGAACTACAGTAATATGAATGTTCCACTAAACTTCATTTTTCCCTGCAAAATCCAATGTCTACCCCCACTGGGAAGAGTTTTAGTAATGCAAGATTGAATCTTACAACATCATCCTGGGAATCTATATCTGCCTTCATTCAGAGTTTTAATATTGTTTGTTTTCTCAAAGACTGAAAAGTGAACTACTCAAACTAGAATTATGGAAGAGCTCTCATAGAATATTAAACTCTGGAATAGCTTTTCCCATTAAGACAATAGTGAGAAATCGTAGTGTAAGCACCTGCCGTTCTGTATCATATGAACTTCATATGCACTTTGTACTTTTTCTGTGTCTTAATGACTAGGCAAGCTGGCAATGACCGTACAGCCAATCTGCTCCTGTATTTGTATTAGGAGTAGAGAAGTAGGCAACACAGAAATTCAATATGAGCAGAACTATCAATATGAGCTACAGTAAGGACTTTTGACTAGGTAAATACAGCATTCTTGCAATGTCATATAATTTATTATATTTTAAGCAATTTAATGTCTTCTTCAGAACTGTTTGGGGGAAATGCTTTCAAATCAAGACTGCTATACTAGTTCCTGTAGTTTTCTTGGCAAGATTTCAGAAATAATTGGACCTTGTCTGCTTCCTAGGGCTAAGAGAGAGAGACAAGCCAAGACTAAAGCAGGACTGGAACTGATGGTCTCCCAATTTCTAGCCTAATCCTTAATGATTGTACCAAACTGACCTCAATCTTCATTATATTCTGCAGAAGAATAACATGGATGATTGAATCAAATATTGCTGAGAACTCCAGGAAAAGTAACAGGGTGAAACAGCCTTGTCCCCAATCTTTGGGGCACTCTCTCTATGGAGAGAGGCTTTTCCACAGATGGAGGGAGTGTGATTTCGCATGCTGCTGGCACCACACGGATGGGGCTTTGCTTGGTTGCATGGCCCCGGTTGCTGGTATGCCGCAGACCGGTGCTGGTCCATGGACGGGGCTTGGGGACCCCTGCTCTACAACAAGTTGTACAGTGAAACTGTGGGAAAGTATAAACAGTATTATCCAAAAAAAAACTGAAGTTGATTCAAATGCACCAGTGTCTTATCAATACATTTGCTCTAATTTTTTTATTCATTCATTCATTCATTCAATACATTTGATTGATTCATTGACTGATTGATATAGTCACTGCCATCTTTTTAAACATAGACTGAACAATATAATCTTTTAATGAAGTATCTGTATCATTTTTGACAATTTTTTGGCAATAAACATTTAGCACCAAGATGAAAAAAAGAATACATGATTAACTTTATTTATTTCAATAATGAACAGAATACATGAAACCAACAATTTTAGCTATGAAGCATTTTAGGTAAATTATTGTAAGCTTCCAAGCAATTGTAAACTGACTTCTATTAAAAACATTAATTCTACCAGAATTCAATTGTAGTATAGTTTTCTAGCTAAACTTAGCAATTCAACCTCATTATCGTTTTTGCTAAAATAATTTCAAATATATTTTCACACATGAAATTCACCAATGAAAAACTGGTACTAAAAATGAGAAACCATTTTTACAGTTCACATAAATTCTGAATTTTATTTCTTGCTTCCTATTTTTAAAGAATCTGATGGTAAATGCATTTTAATCTCCAAGTACTAATCTATTATGCAAAATTACTTATCAAACACAATGAGACTTAACAGCATTTTAAGATTACATGAATAGAATTGTTAATGTTAATTGTTAATTTAAAAACCAAATTGAAGCCCAGTCAAAGGTTGCATCTCATCCTGTTCATTTTTTACCTAAATAGAACTGATGCAAAATCATTCCATCATTCAGAATGATTTTTTTTTTTAGTACTACAAATGAAGTGGCACTTCACATAGACTAAACAAGTGGGTGATGTTTCATCTATACACATCTTGACCATGTCAGCTGCATCCAGGCCACATCTGCAGTTATTGAATGTATTCACTTAAAACATGTGTCTTTAAAAAAAAAAAAGATTAAATAAAAGTAACTAATTTCCAGTTCAGAAAGGAAACACTTGAAATATAGAACTATTTCATTAAATAGAAATATATAAATAACCATCCATTTTTCCAATAAAACAATTTATTTTAAATAAACTATGAGTATCTAATGTAAACATTCAGAAGCATGTTTCTTTCTTTATTATTATTAAATGTATATGCCATGTAACTACCAATTATTCTGGACAGTTTATAGGGCATAGAAAACATAAATGGGTGATGTAGTTTGAAACTGTTTATAAGAACAATAGCAATAGCATTTAGACTTAGACACAATGCTTTACAACCCTCTCTAAGAGGTTTACAGAGCCAGCGCATTGCCCCCAACAATTTGAGTCCTCATTTTACCAACCTCGGAAAGATGGAAGACTGAGCCACCAGTCTTGAGCCTGGTGAGATTTGCACTACCAAATTGAAATCAGCCAGCAGGCAGCAGAAATAGCCTGCAGTACTGCATTCTAACCACTGCTCCACCAGAGCTCTTTTTTTTACAAATATACAAAATCTACATATTTCACAAAAGGCAGAGCAATAACAAGTATCTCTGAAGTGAATTGAAACCCTTCCCATATAATGGTTTCCTTCCAAGGCTACATAACAGTTTGCTAGTTCCCAGTATTTCCCAGTTGTAAGTAACCTTTTCATCAGTCAAAGAATTAATTCCTACATAGTTGTATCTAATAATATCTATTAATAATAATAAAGTCACCCAGAATCATCATTGTCACCCAGAGATAGAGAATTTAGTAGCCAAGGACGGAAGGAAGGAAGGAAGGAAGGAAGTGCATATTCAAAGACAAAAGGTTTATTTATAATGTTGATCTAGCACTGGTTGCCAAAACTCCTTAAAGCAGCTATGTCTTTTCCCAAGACCAAGTTCCCATGGTCATAGCATGACCCTAAGAAAAAATATATGGCAAATATTTTTGCCATCAAAACCAAAATACAGTACTACATACCATTAATTCCACTCATTCTGGAAACCACATATTTTAGAATATGAATTAACTAAAACTAGAACTAATACTTATATATCATATATCTATTAAAACTATCATAACAATTGTGTTGTAAGGAGTTCTGTGTTTAAAGTTAGCAATTTTTGTGTCAAACTGCTTTTATTTTTATTTAAACAGATACAATTTGGAAATAATTACATAATTCCTAAATACAGCAGCAAATTATATTGTAACATTGGAAAAGAACACTTAAATCTACCTATCATTCTCTGTATCCTTATGGAAATGTACAATATACATCCTCTGTATCCAACTTGCCATCATCAAACATATATTAGATGATTAAGACTCACTAAACATGTTTTGCTATGTGTCTGTATCTCCCTCCAAAAGGTAGAGTTACAATTCATTGTTCATTGTTCTATATATACTTTCAAGCATTCAGTTTTAATCTAAAGTAACTAGATTAAATAATGTCATAAGACAAACAGACATCAAAATGAAAAGTGATTTAGGCAGCTCAAGTGATTGAGTCAAGTTAGATTTTACAAAAAAAATGCAACTGCAGTTTAAAAGTAGTAAGAATCTTGAGACAAACTGCTTCATTACTTTAAACATACTGAACAACACAAACAGAACCCCCCTATTCTACTGTTTTGAAATTTATTTGAAATTTATTTTTTGAAACCTGGTTGTTTCCTGATGCATCAAAAATACATAGGAAAAAAGCATACACTATAAATATTCTAAGCACTAAATTCCAGAAGAGGTTAGTGATTTTCTTCCCCAACAAATGACTCAATCCCATCAAGATTTTGAATTTAACCTTTTGCAGACTGTGAATTATATAACCAACTTGGCATGAGTCATCAAAGGCTCTTGAAATAAAGTACCATGCTGAACCATGTACATTTTTCATTTTATTCACTATCACATATTGAAGAATATAGTTGAATTATTATATTTTCTAAGCCTACATACAGATTTATCTAGCCATTAAGCCTCATTAAATTTAGTGGGGCTTATGTGGAGCAGAGATGGATAGAACTGCACTATAAAAACAGTTTTACATGCTTCTCAAATCCAGCAATCATGCGTTAATGGAAGAAAGGAACTCAGACCAGTATAATTATACCTGCCTTAGTTAACCCCAAACACCTTCCAACATACACTATTAGTAGTTCTGCTTCCCCAGAGAAAAAAATGTCAAAGCACCAATAATGTCAGGTTTCCCAATGATGCAAAACCTCTTGGCCTAATAACTTAATAGCCTATGACGACACCTACATGGGACTGCACGTAATCTTAACATGTCAAACACCAGATCAAGACCTATTTTTTTTAATGTTTCATTTTTAGACAAAGCCACGGATGCATACTAGATTTTAGAATTTATATCCTTGACATCCCAAGACCAGGTTTAGCAATAATGAAAAAGAATATATATGAGATCAGCCTTCCTGAAATATATTGGGACTTCAACTCTCAGAGATCCCAGATCAAGAAAAATAAGCCTGCCTGCCTGCCTGCTTGCCTGCCTTCCCTCTCTCCCTCGGTCCCCCCCACCTGCCTTGAGGCTGAACGGGCAGTGTTATCCCACTCAAAGGATTCCCACTCATAGCAGAAGAAATTTCCCCTAGAGGAAAACGGGAAAACCACCTTCCATGACCCTTCCACTACCCAGTTTCACAGGCAAATACCCAGCAGTCTCTTCATGCAGCCACAGAGCATTTGCATGGTTATTTTCGGCTCTTCATTCCTCTAGTATTTATGCATCTTATTGCCATTCCCCTGTCAGCCTGACTGCCAGAAAAAAAAGCTCTTGACAGTCCTCAAGTCAGAGGTCACCGAGAGTTGAGCATGGCATCCACTGCCATCACGTTTCCGTGGAAAGGAGTAAACAGGAGGAAGAAAAGGGAGACAGAAAGAAAGGAAAAGTGCCCTGAAGCCAGCCAGCTCTCGGCTTTCAGATATCCTCTCAGAACGCTCCCTAGACCAAAATCACACAAGTATACTGCAGCCTCATTTACACATGCGGTAGGAAGAAGCAGGGTGGGGAGGGAGGTGGCAAGCGATCAAAGGAAAGGAACGGAAGGGGTAATGTGTAATGTATGAGCACTACTGATTTCCCCTCAGAGAAACGACTTGAGAGAGATCAGGAAATTGTTTCCAGAAGCACTGCAGGTCCTGGAGGCAGGTGCACCCCGCCAGTTCAAGAGCCGCTGCCCTACTCACACTGTACCTTACAATTTCGCCCTGGATTGAATCCACTTCCCCCTTCCCCTCCCCTCCCCCCCGCTCCTGTTTTTGTTTTATTTTATTGTTTTGCTTAAGAAAAGGAGAGCCTGCACGGTGCAGCCTTTGCTCGACGTTACATTCCACAGCATCCCCTCTCTCCAAGCTGCAAAGCAGCAAGCAAATCTTTCAATAACAGAGAGCCTCGCTGAACCACAGCACACAGCTCTTGCCACATTGCAGTAACGTGTATCACTTGGAAACAACACGAGCGACACACTGCATCTTGAAATCTGCCTGCAGCTTTTGCCCTTTTGGCTAGGGAAGTGTACCTTTCCAGTGAAAACAAACCCACACACACACACCACCACATACACAAGCTGGAATTAACAGCTTCAGAGACCAGGAGCACCCTTCCACTCCCCCCCTTCCCCACCGAACTGCATCTCCAGCACTACCTGAATTTATCAGAAAAATACCATCTGTCCATCTCTCCAGTCACTCCAAAGACTGCAACAGCCTGTAAATTCCAGTTGTCCATTCTTTGAGGTCACGGATAAACGCTAAAGAGCAGCAGTGACTCCCATCAATCATATAGAATGTATGATAGGAGACCTACTGATGTAAGCTAGTCACCAGAGAAAATACCCACTGATG
>JAEANM010020271.1:0-12147 GCA_017656035.1 Myanophis thanlyinensis
TAGTCCAGACGGGAAGTCACGAGGGCAGAAGTGACTGTGCGAAGAGCGCCCCGATCCAGAAAGGGACGCAACTGAGCAATCTGGCGGTCCTGATAGAAGCCCCCCCTGGAGACGGCAATCCAAATAGCTATCAAAGTGAAATAGTTTCAGTGAAAAAAGTAATTTTCAGATGAATTACCTGCTTCAAGAAGTCTCCTGGAAGATCGTACGTCTTGCATAAGTCAGATATTTTCACCTGGCCGCATTCCTGCAACTTGTCATTTATTTCTTCTGCTATGTGATCTAAGTAATTTCTGATATGGCATGAAGAATCAGTATTCGTATAATGATTCAAATGTACTATTAAGTATACATCATATCAGTATTTGGTTTGGGATCAGTACTTGATAAAAAGTAAAAGATATAGCCGTATGGTGCCTGATTATAAAACTTTCAAGGAACAGAGTCATTTTATTCAAATAAAAGCTATTGTTAAGTACATATTTTCAGGTAGCTGATGAAGCAGCAATTTTGTTGTTTGTGGGACATTATGCTATCATATCCCTGGATCTGTTCTTTGCTGGGTTTTAAGAGGGCTTGAGGAATATTAGTTTGTGCCTGTCTCTAGGCTATTGTTTTTAATGTTGTTTTGTTTACTGTTTTAAGTCTATTGTCTTTTCATGTAAGCAGTTCACAGCCAGTGTGTAATAGAATATAACTGCACACAGGTCTATATAAGTGCAAAATGGAAACTGACATATACAAATAGCTAATTCTTTGTTCTTCTTGTTCTATGAACTTCCATGTAGTGTATAAAATTAGGTATTTCTTTCTGCTAAAATCCCAAGCTCCAAATAGTGTAACTTAAAAGGGACATTTTGTATATAATAAGATTTTTTTTAAAATTTCTTTCTGTCTCTTTTAGTAGTCCCCAAAGACAGCCTACTTGTTTCTGCTCTCATTCACCTTCATTTTAGATATTAGACACAAATGTCTATTTTCACTGTGCTTTCTCTTTTTAGCTCTTTCCCTCCTAGTATTATTTAGAAATCTTATTTGAGTGAGACCTAAATTTGATATATAAAATAAATCAATAAATTACATAAATCCAAAGCACTTTTATTTACTTTGGATTTTTTTTACCATCTAGACAATGACACTATGAATTTCAAGATGAACCATTTGTCTCCACTTTAACAAGAAAAATATAGTATATTATGGTTTACACAATAAAGTCTAGAACAGTATTTGATTAGATTCAAAACTTGAAAGATTTATGTAAATACAGATAAAGTTTTTCCTCAAAATTATGTTTCAATCATAATTAGATTGCGTTTAATTATCCTAAGGAACTCACTCATCTATAAGTTGTCCCAATACCAATCGAACTGTTCGATCTGATTTGACAATGTTGTTAGCTCGGTTCTCAATATGGAGCAGATCAACGTTTATTACCTGGCAGAGCAAAGAAACGAGGAATAAGTTAGTAATTAGTATTTTATAACTGTCACTGACTCAAATTCAACAAATTAGCAGCAGTTGAAACAGAACAAATGCAATAGTTTATAGAAATCATGCTGTATCTGGTTTTACAAATACTGTAATATAGCAAAATAAATCAAATTTGTTACCTCCTGTTAAAACAATCTACTGGCAATTTCTTACATAATTTAGCAGCTATTTCAATACACAAAGTTTTAACTAAAATATGGATCTGGAAAAGATCAAGACAAGATAAAACACAAAGTAACATATCACCAAAAAATTATAAAATAATTCAATTTACTTGAAGTTTGAGAAGAAAAAAGGTTAATGGAAATGAAATATTATATTTCTACATGCATCAGTGAATATTCATTTTTATTTATATACTTACCTACATTCAACAATAGAATAAAAGAAAAACTTTTCTCAAAAAGTTACAACAGCTTTAAGAGAAATTAAATTAAAACAATATGATAGAATTCAATCCTTTATTGTCAATGCACATGTGTGCAGCGAAATTGAATGAGCCTCCATCGGTAGTCACACAAAGCACAGAAACAGAGAATACATTCAAATACAGAATACATCTCCAGACTTATAAACAACTCCCTAACCCAGAAAATACCTGGGCTAGGCACACATTTCCACATACAGGTGTGTGTGTGTGTGTATCTACACACACACACACATTCCATTGGTTATGTACATATTGCACGTTGCACTGTGAGTCTGTTGTATTAAGTCTAGTTGTGGTGTTATGTGGCATTTAGAAGTCTGATGGCCTATGGATAGAAGCTGTTTTTCAGCCTATTTGTCTGGCTGGCTATGCTTCTGTATCTCTTGCCTGATGGTAGAAGTATGAAGAAGTGCTGTCCCGGGTGAGTGTCACCCCTGAGGATTTTTCTCATTCTGTTGAGACAGCGGGACCTCCAATGGGGTTATGGGACAGCCCATGATTTTTTGTGCTGTGTTTATCACCCTCTGTAGTGCCTTCTTGTCCACGGTTGTTAGGCTAGCATACCATACCGTGACAGTATGTGAGGACACTTTCTATTGTTGATCAGTAGAAGGAAGTCATCAGCCGCTGATGTTATACTGAAGATTTCAGTATAAATAAAATAACTACAAAATTATAAACACAATAGAAACTAAACAGGTGATGTATACGATAATAAAATCTACAAATATCAAATAGAGTTTATTCCTTCTTTAAAAATTATTTAATGATAAGAGCTATTAAAAACACTTATAAACTGATTTAAAGGAAAAATAAACCATGTTTATAATAAAGTCCAATTACCTGTTGCAAATCTACAATGTTCACCCGACCTGTAGTAAGATAAAAAAATGAATGCTGTGAAATATTAACATATGTTCATTATGTTTTTCATTTTTACTTCAATCCTCCAAAGAACTTGGGACAACTTTAAGCATGAATTATGTCTACAACTGCTGCCTATATTTTCTCCAGCATGGTTGCCTGCATCTGTATGCTACTTTCATTTGTATATACAGGTACCTAGTTCTCAACTGAGGACCACAATTGAGCCCCAAATTTATGTTGCTAAGTGAGAAATTTCTTGAGTTTTGTCTCACATTATGACTTTTCTTGCCACATTTGTTAAATGAACCACTGCAGTTGTTAAATTAGTAATCTGGTTTCCATTGACTTTGCTTGATGGTCACAAAAGGGGATCCCATGACTCCGGAACACTGCAGCTGTCATAAATATGATTCAGTTGTCAAGCATCCGAATGTCAATCACATGACCCTGCGAATGCTGAAACGGTCATAAGTGTGAAAAACGGTTACGGTTAAGTGAACTGTTGTAAGTCGAGGACTACCTGTATTCTCTTGCACTAAGGGAAACATACCATTTACGATGCAGAACAGGACTTCTACAACTTTAAAAGCAAAGACTGAATCAGCACCACCAAGAATAGTAAAGAGGCAGAAAATGCTGAGTACAATGATTCAAAATAAGCCTTACACTGATATGGCGTGCTATTTTGGTAAAAGGATTGAGTCAATTATTTTTTAAATTAGGGCAAAAAGATGCCTTCTTTCCGGGCTGAAGTAAAAATGAAATCAGCTCAACAATGCAAACATTAATTTGAGTAAAGAAAAAAAAACAAAAGATTCCTAGGGATGAAGTTTTGACAGTGGTTTTTTTTTTTACATTCTGCAAAATAAACTCCAATCATTTTATTATAGAAACATGATATAATCCTTATAGTGAACTTCAAAAGTGCTAAACTCTTATCATCTCTGTTTCATGAAGGCTGTGAAGGTGATGCCACAAGCGTCACGACAAACACATTCACCAGAAAGAAAGTTGTCTTGGAAAGTATTTTAATATTATAGGAGTACTGCCTTTATCATGCACGGTATGTTTCAGGAGGATGAAGAAAGTTATGCAAGATTTGTCAAGAAAATGTCATTGGAGGGAGAAAATATTTAAAGCAATGTAGTCCTGAATCACATTGAAGTACCAAAAAGGCATTTCTTATAAAAATTCAAAGAGATGAGAGGTCTTATTCATTTCAAGGATATCACTGAACTAATGCAGTGGTTTAAAAAAAATGTGTTCAATGGTTCTATTCAATACAGATATGTAATTTTCCACCAGAGAGCAATTCTGCACTTGGAATCCATATAAAAATGCTTTTCTTGACATTCCTTCTAGGAGATGACCATTGAGTATTATATTAGCCAAGCAATATATAGCTTGACAAAAGGGATTTCATATACCTACTTACCTGATGGGAAATGATATTGAACTCAGGTTAAATTTCTGAATAGAGATGTTTAGTATTCAACATAAATTTAAACAAAATTATTATTAGCAATTTGGCTAATGCGTTTAGAAATGAAATGTGTAAAACGTTTCTCTTGCTAAATTCAAGTATTCTCTCAACAGTCTAATGGCAGGAATAATGCAGTTCTATTGTAAATATGGCTTTGTAGAATCTCAGTATCTACTATTAAGCACTTAACCATGATTTCAGTTTTAAAATTATAATTATGCAATGCCTAAGTAAGAAAGATACACATTTCAGTAACACCTTTCTTTTAAAAAATAAGTGATATTTAACAATTGAATTTCAAATTTTGAAAATTATATCAATGCCTACTTACCACCACGAATATGAAGTTCATCACGTATTTCTTTGCTGATCTGTGCAGGAGTAATATACTCTTTTCCGTCAAGCGTATGTACTACATCCAACTGTTTGTCAGCAATTAACTTAGAAACAATCTCTATGCAATTACGTTCTGACAGTCTGTATATTGAAAGATAAAGAGAAGGTGCATGAAATCCTAAATATGATTTAAATGTGTCATTTTGCCACTACAGTTAATCCTCATTTAGCAACTGCTTCAGAAAGCAACTATTCAGTTATGATGATTAAAAAGTTAACTTTGCAACCAATGCCTACATTTACAATGCTTGCAGTCCCTCCCTCTCTGCCATGTATTCACTATTACTGTCAGTTAATTTGTATTGTCCTGTGCCTGAGCAACCTTTATTTATTTATTAAATTTATATTGCTGCCATTCGCCCATGGCTTGCAGATCAAGCTCTCTCTTCCTCAGCTACTTTTCTCTACAGCATAGTACATCTCTATTGCAAGTTAACAAGCCCAGCTGTATGAACTTAATTAGTTGATTAAATCTCTCCAGGACAGCTGCTGCTTGAAATTGACCAGACTTTAATCAGTTTCATACTAAAGGTTTTTTTGGCCTCTTAAGCAGCTGGTGGCAGGAAGTGTGAGGAGGCTAGGCAAGCAGCATATTCTAGTATATTCCTTTCAGTGTATATACTCCATTGTCTGCCTGCTAACTCTCTTTTAATCCCTTCCTCTACAATGAATTTAAATAGAAACATTATCTTCTTGCTAATTATTCTAGAGCTTGACTGAGCATGCCAAATGGTGGGGGAGGAAAAGGGACTATAACATTTGCCCTTTTATCCAGTTTACTTGTGAGTTGAGCTCTGAAAACTTTCCCCACATTTGATTGTAGCTAGCTGTTTGGGGGGGGGGTGTATCTTTCTGATGCTGTAAAGCAAAGGAGAGCTGAAATAAATCATACGCATAGTCATTGTCACATAATTTTCACGTAGCAAGTGCTATCTTTAATGACCAAATTGCTAGAAGCTATTATGTTTGCTAAATAAGGACTTCTTGTAATATATTGTACAAAATATCAACAATCTATATTTCAGATATATTTGTTAGTATAATTTTTCTCTACACATATATAACCCAAATAATACTCCCTTATATCTGTGTAATTTTAAACATTTTGAATAATTTATTTTTTGTAAATAATGTCCATCTCCCATGGCTTAGATTAAATTAGAATGCCAATACTGGTGCTATCTGACAAAAATGTACATACCAGCATTGTGATATGTGCTATCACAGGAAAAAATTAAAAGTTCAAAGCTGCCTATAATTTAGGTCTGGACCTTCTTGTCTATTTTCTACCAAACTCCTAGTATCCAAAATATTTCATGAACATCTAAATAGAAACAGTAGTATGTTCAACACTTTATATTTTATACAATATATACAATTTCAGACAATGACTTAAAACTTATCAGAAATTCAGCACCCAACACTTTTGAAAATTCTATAGAACCTACAATTATATGAAATACATTTTAAATATGAATCATGGAGACTATTATTTTTGAGTTAAACACAGTTAAAATCAGTAGGATCAGCTTGATATATTCATCCAAGTAGGATTTTATGAAAGCTGATTTTCCCAATGCTTATTATTGTAACTTCATTTCCCACAAATTCTGTCTCAAGAATCCTGCTGAATTAAGTAGCTTCATCACAGCTTTTTTTCACTTTCTCAATTTCCTGTTACACAAGCTATGGAATTGTTGAAAGGAATAGTATGAAAGGCAGCTTTATTCACCCTTTTCATAGGCAGATGTGGGCCTAGTTCATAATATACTTTATGATAATTGTAATAAACTGAAATAATTATTCGCAATCTGGGTATTCTTCAAACATATAGACTTTAATTTTCAGAATTCTCCAAACAATATGTCCATCACAAAATATTTTGGGAGTTGATCCATATATCCAGAGTTTGAAGTAAAGCAACCATTAAGGTGACAATTTACAAAAACGTGGCCTGTTATGTTTACATACATTGGAACTATCATGAAATCCTCAACTTTAAACTTAAAGACCTCATGGATAGATGTAGGTAGTTTGGATTAAATTCCCCATAGATACTTCACAATATGGGGGCCCAATATAATACAATCAGGCAACTCTTTGTGACAATTGCATCTTTTCCAAAATTTATGTGGCTTTCCTTCCGTTCCTTTAAGGAGTTACATGTTCTACATCTTCCTCTCCATGCACTCCAATGTTCTTAAATCTGGAATTGAATCCAAAGCGTTGCACTGTTCTGCCGTTTATCAAAATTCTAACATAAATGTATTAAGTGTGTGGAAAAAACTGAAAGGTTTTCATTTTACAACGAACTGCACCCCCTCTTTTTATCATTTAATAGGAGAATGACAATTTGATATTTAGAAGCTTCGGATTTCTAGCTGTTCGAACATTTTCATGCCAGGGGGGGAAATATTTTCAATGCTTTCTATGCCAGCGGAAAACCATTGTTAACATTTTTGGTGACAGTTAAGATTAGAATATAGAAGACACATTATTCTGATCTTTCAAAATGTATCTATAAAGCTTTGCTATGAGATTATTGCAGCCTGCAAAAGAAACCGGCCCTTCAAGTGTTGAACATTTGAAGATGTCACCAGCAAAGTTATTTCCCCTATAATGAGCATGTTTCAGACAGGAAGGCCACACAGGTAAATTTCATGTACTTTCCATGAAGGAAACCTAGACATGGTGGGTTCAAATAAATACAGCCATATGTAGGCAGAATTCTTGTTTTCGTAGACTTATCCCTTTGATAGTAGGCTTACAGGAAAATCTAAGCAAATCCCATGATTGTTTGTTTAGTTCCTGGCATGAAGAAAAAACCATTATGTTTGTTCAGTTCCTGGCAAGGGAAAAACCATCCCAGGCAATCATCATTGACAGCAGCTGGCAAGTATGGGATGCATGCAGGTGATGCTTTTAAAAAGGAAGCCAAAAAGAAAAAGAGCAGCTGTAATTGAGAGATTACGGCAGACTTGTTCAGAAGCCTCCCCTTCTATTAAAGGACGCACCGCTTCTTCCACAAGCATTACGGTCCTGGAAAGGGGCAGTTAAGGGGCAACAGAACATTGGAAAAGTGGCGCTCGCGGCGGGGTGTGTGTGTGTCACGTATTCGTTGACTGCAGCGAGTGGGCGGACGGCGGGGGGCTTCTTCCTCGCTCCGCCCACCTGGTATTTTCCCCTCCCCTCACCTCTGCGTCGCCTGGGCGAATTGAGCGGATTGAAACTGCTGGGACAACTTGAGGATTTCTTCCCACGTAGCGGCCATCGCAACCCCGGGTCTGGTCGGGGGAGGGTGGAGAGACAACGGTGCAGGGAGAAAGGGGCGTGTCCAAAAGAAGGCTTCGAAAGTCACACGTCAGCTCAACGAAACTTTCCGACCGACCGGCCGCGAGCAGGAACAATATTCCTCACGTCTTCGCACTAAAGGCGCTTCGGTCGGCGACAGCGCCACCTGCAGGAGAGATGGTCTGTTAGAGCGGAGAGAGCTGAGTTTTTCCTATCCCGAATCGGAAACCTGAGGGAAATATGACCCGTGGCCGTAGCTGCGAGGAAAAAACCAGACTTACTCTTTTGATTCTTGACATTTCCGAAAATACGCTGCCCCTTGGAAGGCTTTTAAAAGTAAACGGAGAAAACCGTCTCCGTTAAGCTGCAGCCCTATTGGAATCAAATCTTTTTTAAAAAAACAACCCAATAGGTATTTCACCAATGTTCGAGAAACGACTTTTTCCCTCCACCTTGCTTTCCCTCACTTTTTCCTTCCCTAGCTTCCTTACTTTTTGTGTTTTCTTTGTGTGTTATATTATAAACTAATAAAAAATGTTAACCTGTGAAACAACTTGCGGGATCCGGGGCAAAGGATGGCCCACCCCACCCCCTTCTGGGTGTCTTAAGACAATTGTGGCAAAGTTGTGGCTCTTTTGCAAAAGGTTCCTTGGCACGACGTTTTCTCTTCCCCAAATCAACAAAACAAAACAAAGTCTAAATCTCGTTAGAATTGTTCTTGACAGGTTGAAGCTGCACGGGAGCTAACCTGTACTCCTTCCACCCAGCTGATCTCTAGCAGAAAGCTAAAAAATACAGATTACCCCTCCCCCAAACCCGAAACAACAACAACAACAACAAAACCCAACAACAACAGCGCGAGAGGGAACCCTCCCCCTCCAGGCTATGGTCGCGTTTGCAAAACATCAACACAACCGAGAAGGACAGTGATTAAATAGCGAAATGATAATGCACGAACGCGTTGTCTCCTCAATTGAACCTTTTCTAAAGAGAGAGAGAAAGAGAGAAGAGCCCAAAAGCTGAAAAGCAGTTGACCCTAAGGGAGCCTGGCGATTTCTGATGTATTGCAGCTAAGCTGGCAATAAATAAGTGCTGCTCCACAACTAAGACAGCAGGGCTGGAGAAGGACATGGAAATGAGCCAGAAGCAGGACAAGTTGTATGTTTGTAGATGCCCTAAAGCAGCAGAAGTACTCCTTCGGATCAAGTATTATGCCTGGTTGGAGGGTCCATGTAGTTTTGCTTGACGGAAATGCAGAACTGATATGTCATGGTCTTTTTCTGGACAATTACCACTCCCAACATGTAGCCTTAGATTTTCTAAGTGTATCCCCATCTAATAGCTGTTCAGGCTAGGTCATACTTAGTTTCTGATTCTAGGCAAGGGAATTCTCCGTTTGGATAACTTAGAACTGCACCGTTTGCAGTCAGACCGAGGTATTGCATATAAAATTACCGGTATATGCAGTAATGTTTTACCTGTAAATGACTATTTTTGTTTTAATTGCAATAATATGCACACTAACAATGGCTTTAAACTTAATGTAAATGGTTCCAATCTTGATTTCAAAAAAAGAGTTGTCGAAGTCTGGAATGCTCTACCTGATTCAGTTGTTTCAGCTACAAAGTCTCATAGTTCCAGTTGCAAATTGACTTCCATGGACCTTACATTATACCTAAGTGGTCAGTAGAGGGGGCGTAAGTACACTAATGTGCCTATCGTCCCTGCTATTGTATTTTTTTTATTCTTGTATTTGTGTTTTCGTTATTGTTTGACAAATTCTAATAAATACAAATAAATATGGTTAGCAAAGTGCTTGCTATTCTGCCAAAATGCAAGAAACTTTCACTGTTGAGTGAACACATAAAATATTATATTAAATGATGTACAATGCCTGTCAGTGGACTGCACAAATTTTTATACAAAGTTAAACATTGCTGTAAAACTTTGTAGCTGATCACATTTGGGACATCCTTTCTTGTGCTACACCAGTGATTATCTAGTGCAACTCCTTGGATGAGGATGTTAGCTAGAGTGATCAATAATAGCTGGATAGCGTCAGACGAATGAATGTCTGTTCGTGCAATAAAATGTTTGGGAGATTTGGAATACTGGAGGAGAAAATAACGTGTTGAATAAATTTTTAATGTCTAAAGTGCATTTCAACACCTTCAGGGGAAAAACCCTTTCAAATAGGTTCTTATAAATATTGGGCTGGCTATAATAACTAATTGAAAGCTATCTGCAGGCAGATAAAAATCATATCCAAGTTTGAATGACTATGTGTAAAAAAGTCCCCCCCCCCATAAAAAATTCTCAAAATCCTCAAAAAGCTGGACAGTATTTGATGTAATCAAGTTTAAACCAGGTCTAAACTGCTATATTAGAATCTAATAAAGAAAGTGGTGTCATTCTGTTAGGAACTAATCTATGATTTATTAATTCAGTTCAGTTGTATGCTTCAATGGCTTTTGCATTGGATGACACTCTTAATTAATAAATTTACTGCCAATTCTTTTAGCATATTCTAGCTAATGCATGCCTAGGGTCAAACTTGATCTGTCCTTGGGAAAAAGCTCATTCAACCAAATCTCAGCTCAGAGGGAAGTTAAAACAAATTCAAGTATTCAAGTTCATATACACTCCGTGCACATTTCATATATATTACTCACTGAATGCAAAGAATCCATGCAGTTTGCTGGCAACATTACAAGAAAACAATGTCAAACCAGCATTGCTAAGGTGTTCTATTTAAAAGAAAAATAGAAAAAGGTATGATGTGAGATGAAATTATTACCAAGATACAAGGCAGATTACAGGTAGTCCTCAGTTTACAACAGTTCATTTAGTGACCATTCAAAGTTACAACTGCATTGAAAAAAGTGACTTATGACCATTTTTCACACTTACGACCATTGCAGCATCTCCATGGTCATGTGAACAAAATTCAGCTCTTGGCAACCGATTATATTTATGACTGTTGCAGTGTCCCAGGGTCATGTGATCCTCTTTTGTGACCAGCAAAGTCAATGGGGAAACCAGATTCATTTAACAGCTGTGTGGCTAACTTAACAACTGCAGTGTTTCACTTAATCACTGTGACAAGAAAAGTTGTAAAATGGGGCAAAACTTACTTAACAAATGTCTTGCCAAACAACAGAAATTTTGGTCTCAATTGTGGTCGTAAGTCAAGGACTACCTGTACTGAGTTTGGGCTTTAAAATTTCTTTTATGCCTTTCTTTTATGATTTAGCCTTCTTTATTTTTGGACAGGTCCAAGTTCAAACCATCGGTGACAAGGGCTGAGGAGGAGGAGGGGGTATTAATTTTGAATGGTCATTGACTCATCCTAAGTTGAGAACTACATGTGAGTGGATAGCAGTATTTTAAGACTTGGCTTTTTTTCAGGGCATAATCTTTTTCTGAATACTGGTGGGTGGGTGGAGGGGGGAGCCCATTTGAAAAGAGATCAGCATGGTTTATTTTCATCACTGTCAACAGTATTAACCCAATCCTCTAATCCCATATCTCAAATAAATCATTCAGTACTACTGTGTGTGTGTGTGTATGCATGTGTAGGTCCTTTGACATGCATTCATGTGTATATCCTCGATTAGATTACCAACCACACAGAAACGTGTGCCATCTAAGCATTGCATCGAGGGGGTGTTCTTTTTAATCAAGAACCCATTATTTAGTGCAGATCTTGTTTTTAGCGAGAAATATGATAGACCACTTCTTACATGTAAATATGCCAAGTCTCTTTCTTTTAGCTTCTTGCCATCTAAATCTTTGACAGCTGTAACTAAGCAAATAACATGTTTGTTATTTAAATTGGCTGTAACACTTTGAAAGGAAATGTTTGGGCAAAAATATTTTCACCATCAAACGATTACTTATGCCATTTTTGTGGCGTGATTGATCATACCGCCACCCCAGACTTCAATATTTTTCATAGCTGTTCAGAGCTATGAATCTAGAACAGGGGTGGGCAAACTTTTTGACTCGCGGGCCACAATGGTTTCTAAAATTTGACAGAGGGGCCAGGTGGTGAGATCCATCAGTCTTCCGGCTAGAATGAAAGGCCTTTGCATCCGGGAAGGGCGGGCACAATAAGCGCTGCCGCATAAATGGAATAAGGTGGTTGAGGAAGGTGGGGCGGTTCCAACCAGTGGAATATTCTGGATAA
>JAEANM010020272.1:0-12147 GCA_017656035.1 Myanophis thanlyinensis
AGAAAGTCCAGTTGCCTCTTGAAAAAAAGCACCTTTGGGACAACCATGACCTGGATGACTGAGAATCTCCATAGACAAGAATTCCATACATTTCTGATGCTTCATCAGAAGTAGAAGCTCCACACAAAGGGTTCTAAATCACAACAAATCAAATCCTAGTTTGCTAGACTATATAATAAGAAAGTATGAAATGTAAATAAGGACAGCTTTAATTGATACAATTTCTGGAATACAGTTCTCCCCCCAGATCCAGATGGTCAACTCTCTGCTATTGTTCAGAAAAGTCATGAACAACAGAAGAGCTCATCACCCAGGCTATGATGAAGAAGAGTGAAACCTCTTGCTTCGTCACGCTTGCCATCTTTTTTCTTTATTTTTATTTTTAGGTTTCATCATTTTTATTCTAATGTCTTTATTTGCTTGTTATGAGCCATTCAGGGTTGTTGAGAGTCAAAAGGCATTCAAATTTCCACCAATCTTAGACTGTGATTCTAGCAGTAGATTACCTGTACGTAATACTGTGTTCTCATTTAAAAAGTGCAATTTAAAACGATTTGGCCTACATGTGTCATCCATATACGATCAAATAAAAATATCCAGTGTTATTTGTGCAGTTCCTTTTCCCACCAGATTTCTAGCCCAAGGCTGATGAATAATTCTAATTTGTATCAACCACCGTTGCATGATCACCACGCCATATGATGCGCACTGAAATTCAGAAATATATTAAAAGCATTTTTAATGAATATTAGTCATGCAGTCAACTTACATAAGCCCCTTAAAACAGGTTTTTTTTATTAAGAGCTCCCATCATACCCCAGTTCTAAGCATAAAACTACTGATAATATTCAGATCTTGGTTAAGACTTTCATCTAAAACGCTGAGATAGCTGTTTTTGTTTAACCTAACAATGCAGTATCTAAGCAACATCACATTCTGATGTGTTATAATTTAAAAAAAAAAAACAATTTCCCTTGAGCACTTAAACATTTTAAAATACAGCTAGGCCTTAAAATGTCAATCTCTGCCTCTAGGATTAATCACAGTGTCTATTTATCTACCAAAATAGGAAGAGGAGGAATCACAGAAATATCAGTGGATTTCTCTTACAGAGATAACCAGCCACTGCTGAATTTTAAAAATAAACATGTAGTAAGATAAAAATAAGAGTAAGGAAACTGTTCTTAATTTGGGACTGGGGACAGCAAGCAAAGTGATTAGACATGTCTTTTGTCCCCCTCTTCTATTACATCCCCAGAAAGCATTTGTGGAAGATGTAATTACCAGTGGTGGAATTCAAATTTTTTTACTACCGGTTCTATGGGCATGGCTTGGTGGGCGTGGCTGGGGGGGTCATGTGACTGGGTGGGCAGTTTCTGTAAGTAGGGCAATAAAGATTAAGCTAGAAACAATAGCAGAATGTTTTTTTTCCTGCCTTCCCTGCAGGATTAACCCTGTAAAGTGTAAAAAAAACAAAAGGAGATTTCTTCTAACAACTGGTTCTCCAAACTGCTTAAAAAATTTACTACCGGTTCTAGTGAACCTGCTAGAACCTGCTGAATTTCATCTCTGCTTTGCATAATATGTTCAAACTATGATGAGGAAGCCTTGTCATTTGTACTTCAACTGACAGCCTTGAATTGATTTGTTCAATGAACCATTGGGTTTGTTTTCTTGGCCCATGGCATTCTCAAAAATCTTCTCTAAAACCAAAGTTTAAAAGTATAAATACTCATTTTTAACATGCTTCACAATCCAAAACAGCCACTAGGTAGCAGCTACACAATGGATCTATTTGTTGCTGTTTAGTGGCTGTTTGGATTTTTACATCCTATATTCAATCTTGGTAATTCTAATAAAAAGAAATATTATTGAAGACAGAAAAAGATGCAATGATATTCAAAGAAAGATGAGGATGACAAATCACAAAGCTCTGCTTGAACATTTGGATTAAATCATTCAGTAAATACTACATAGATCAAGGAATTTCTCCATTAGCATACCAAGGTTGTTTATCAAGACAATGTAGCTTATTATATGCTTCATGCTTAATTAAAAATGCAAGAAAGGAAAAACTTTCCAAATTCTGCAGGCTTCGTGCTGTTGTATAATTTTGCTCTTTTGCTGTCCAAAGACCTATGCAAACATGGAAATAATGCTATTCATATGAAGCTGGTATTCTTTGGCAAGGTTCTGGAAAGAAACAAATGTAGCATATATCTTGATGAGAATATAAGGATCATAGTAGGAGCCCATGTTCTTTGTAGAGCTTGATCAGAATAAGACATGATACAGAGAAGTCTGATCCATTCAACAAACCTTTGACCAATGACAAGCAATTTCTAGAGCTGTGATGGCGAACCTATGGCATGGGTGCCATAGGTGGCACGCAGAGCCATCTTGCTGGGCACACAAGCTGTCAGCCAACTCACCTCCAGCTGAGCATGCACATGTGATTGCAGCGACCCAGCTGGTCTTCAGGTGTCCGCTGTGCATGCACGTGATTGCAGCAGGAAATCCAGCTGGTCTTTGGAGCACTCCTGTGAATGCACATGCAATTGCTCATGTATGTGTGAGTGCCTGCGTGCAGCACATGTGCATTGCAGGTGCAAAAGCTGAATGCATACGCAGATGATGCAGTTGCACATGCAGCACATGTGTAGGAGCCACCCGTAAGTGTAGATGGCATGCACAAAGCATGTACTTTTCGGCACTTGGTAAGTAAAAAGTTCACCACCACTGTTCTAGAGCTAAGCAATCAGCTTCATGTGTCAGCAGCCCCTGTGTGGAAAATAAGATCTTCCAAATCAGGTGCATTGACCTAACTGCATTCATCTGTTCAAGCCTTGGACATGTAGCCCAAAGCTACATGTGAAATGAAGCCAGGCTGAAATCACAGGTTTTGGAGAGAGCTTTCTAGTGCAACCTGAGTATTATATATGTATTATTTCAATTTATGGAGCTGCCCAGAATGCCCATCTCAGATAGATGATTCTGAGCAGCTCACAACAATTAAACAAAAACAATATCTAGAAACATCAAAAGAATTCAAAATTAATGGTTTAAGGAAATGTAAAATGATGTAAAGACCATAGAATAGAATTTATAGTTGAAATATTCTAACATCCATCAACGATAGTCAATATAGCCACTGAACAGGCTGTTCCGTACTCCTGGGTGTGCCCACATCCAATGTTTTTACTCCCTTATAGAAAGCCAACAGCAAATTGGCTGGTTGTGTCAAGATAATAACTTTTTTCCCTTTGAGTTCAACATTTGAAATATCCATCTTTAGTTTCTTCTGTTTAAAGGGGTATAGTAGTACATGCTAAAACCATCTAATTATATGAGCTTTTGACTCTGCTCACTGTTTAAGCTGATACTGAAAAATAAGAAATTTGTTGTTTTGAATTAAAAGTCATTGCATTTGAAGACAATCTATTAATCTTAATAGGATTTAAATTAATCATGACTATATTAGCTTTTTGTGTGTATGTGTGCTTGTGTGTTCTTTTGACTCAGTTCAATAGTTGACTCTTGGCAAGTATTTGAAAAGTTCCTGCAGTTTTCTTGGCAAGATTTCAGAACTTGTTTACCATTGCCAGTTTCCTAGGGCTGAGAGACAGTGAGTGGCCCAAGATCATCCAGCCGGCTTTGTGTCTAAGCCATAACTAGAACTCATGATCTAAATATATGAATCTGTCTTCTTAGTTTTAGTAATTCAAAAATCTGATAATTAGTAAAACTGATGTTTGCAGACTTTTAGTTTTATTTCAGAGGTTGTTATCTTCTTTTAACTATTGTCCTTTGTATCTTTTTAAGCACCCTAACTTCTAGTCAAAATGTGTAACTTTGTAAGAATGCCTACTTTTCTGGATAAATAAAACACTGGGTTCAGTTCTTGTCATCCCCTTTCCCCCCGAGAATGCATATGAACTTACTTCCTTCCTTCCTTCCGTCCTTCCTGCCTTCCCTTAGAGAGCAGGAAGGAAGATGATGATCAGATGTCCGCAGTTGTAATGTCCAACTTTTAAGGATGTATCTGTATTACATTAATTGCTTTTGTTTAAGGCTTCATAAGAAAGTAGAGCAGCTGTCTCTCAGCCATCATAGTATAATTAAAAATGAGCAATAAATAGTCCTGTAAGGTGACAAATATTATCTAGAAGACATATATTCTCATGCTTGATCAACATTCATCTTTAATATAGGACTATTTTGTATGTACTTAATAGGAAATGAAAAAAATATTTGCATGAGAAACCGATATACAAATTATGCTCCAAAGATTTCCTTATGAACAACATCATAGGCATTAGATTGGATTAATTAATAGAAAGCAAAAGGATTATATAAATGATGTTATTTTATTTTATTGATTTATTCCTCATTTTTCTATTCTGACAAGTACTCGAAGCAGCCAATAAAATGTAAATCAAAATATAAAAAAACCCCATAATTAATAATAGAATAACATTAATTTATAATTAAAAATCTAGTGATAGAAATATTATCTTTATATATTTTATAAAGTGGGGTCAAATGCAGGTTTCCATAGCCTCACCCTGTGGACCTTTGTCATGCGCTAGAGACATGAGCTGCTACAAGCAGGAACACTTGGAAAAATATTACATACTACTATATATCTTAATGGCCAGACACGTTCACAGTGATAGAGGTAAGCATTTTATAGATCTAGATCTGTATTTTATAGGTCTATAGATCTGTATTTTGTAAATCTAATAGATCATTTATGGTTTTGACAATATCACCAAAAGGGAATGTAGGAAATTCCGTAAGTGCAGTTCAGATGTTTCAGTTATATAAGTCAAACCATTTAAACTTTGTACCAACTGAAGGTTTATAACAGACCAGATAGTAACTGGTCCATAGTCATAAAGGATTCAGGTCATAGTTCCACCTAAACTGAATATATATATTACAATTGGTGTGTACCATATTGCATTCCTGGGTCCAAATAGTAGTTGGAAGAAGTCCATAGTTGTTACAGAGGACATTTTGAGCTGCTCTTAAGGGGACAATCCTGGCTTGGATATAAAAAGTTTTAGGTAAAGAAGTACAGGCCATGTTTTTCTTTTTTTGTAACCATTTCTTTTGGTTGTTGTTACTTTTGGATATATATTTTTTTCTGTTTTCTCTATTTTGCATTTTATTTCTGTTGATAAAAACAGAAAAATAGAAGTTTTAAAAATAGAAGTATAGAGTTAAGATCACCATACCTAGCCCAGGAATAGACACTGCTAAGAAAAGACAGATTAAGCATTGGTTCAGTGAGACATAATTCCTATGCAATATAGACATTCTACCTTCCTACTTTCCAGATATAGCTTGTGTAGCAAAGAACAATTACAACCACCATTTCATGGTGTTTCATGTATGTATATTTTCATTACATACAATATAATATTGGAAAATAAATAGTAGAGAAATTAAGATTATATAGAGGAGATTTTTTTTTATCAAATTTTATTTTAAAAAATAAAGTTAAAGATGCAGTCAGATATACTATAAATGTGCAAATCACGATTCAAATTGAAAAACCATTTCCACTTACTTGGTGAACTCTGACAATATCCTTGATGTTTACTGAAATATGCCATATATTTATTTCAGTAAAAGTACTATAATGTGCTTATTGAAAGAGCTGCTCTATATTTCTAAACTTTAAAATTCCGAGTTTGTTAAAGTATTAAAAAAAGAATCCAGAATCTTAACCTGATCCTGGAAATTACTCAGTGATTATTTTAAAGGACCTGAAATATGTGCTATATCCAGCCTCAGACAACAATTGATCATTCTGAACCAATTATAATGTTCATTGCTTTTCAAAAACAATGTCAATTGTATTGTGACAGTCTACTTTTGCCTTTATTAAATATGAATTATTGATGGCAAGGAAGGTCACAGTTTACTTATAGGAGGACATAATTTATTTTCCAGTTAATTACAAATCAGAATAATTCCCTAGTCACGAACATTATGCAAATATTGAAAATAAGCTTAGGTAATCTTTTATTACATTGTTGGGGACATGGAAGGCCATAACTGTTGTGATGTCGTTGTAGAAGTCTGGGCCAATTTTTACAAACCCAAGTTTGTTTTGAGGAGGCTAGAGGACTTGAAAAAAATGCAGCCAAATGGAGAAAACTGCATTTACCTGTATTTCCATATAGTAGACAAAACCTTTCTTCTTTCCTTCACAAGTTTAGTGACTGCTCAGCCAGAAAAGCTGTTGTCAGTCAGGATCTCTGCTGAATTAATAAAAATATGCACTTAGCATCAAATGGCATCATCTCAGCTGGCCAGAATGAAAGCTCATTCTTGTCTTGCAAAGCAGATGCAGCCTTATTGGTTTTCTTGCCTTGTAGAGAAATATTTCTTTCTGTTTTGTGAGGGCAAGCCAAACTGCTTTGCTGGCAATAGCAGAGACACAACCCTGTAGGATAGGCACCCAACTGCAAAGAATGATTGCAAAATATGCTATTTCTTTTCATATTTCAAGGTGTCCTTGGAAATGGGACAATTATTTATAGTTATATCTACACCCAGCTGGTTGAATTAAAATCTGACTGGGGGAAGGGAATAGGAGATGTATAAACAGTCATTTCCCGCTTATATTGTTTTATTGTTGTGTGCTTGCTAATGCCTCATTGGGGAGATATCTGTCTTTTTCAAATGGCTGCACCATAGAATCAGAAAGATGCATTTTAGGTACTCATTTGAGAATGACAAGGCTCCATGAGATCTAGAATATTTTCTGTGATGCTGGAAGAAACCTTTGCCCATGTTGCCAATCAGATATAAGTCAGATTTAAAAATATTGCAGCCACAATATTAAGGCCTTTTGTGTACCACAGGAGTAAAACAGTTCTCTGTCAAGCCAACTTACTCAACAAAGTGCTTGCCAATTTGTGGGGTGCTTTCAGTATACAGCTAATTCCTCCATAGAGACTATTCCAGAAATTCAGATCTAGGAATGTTAATGTATTCTCATTTCCATTTTTTTTACTGAATATTCACCAGCATCTGTTTCATGATTAATTTAAAGATGGAGATTTTGTAACACATGGCAGCCAGTTAATAAACAGTTTGTTTATGTACTTCGAGCATTCTTTTTCTAAAATGGAAAATCTGTTTGCTGAGCATCTTAAATGACTTGGAGATTCATAAACTGCAGGCAAATTGACAATTCAGAGAAGCATACAATTCCTGGATTGGAAGGGACCTGAAATTCTCATTATATATCTCTGCTACAAATGAAGCCACATAATAATGAACCTGCAGGTGAAAAGAGTTACATATCAGGCTGGAGACTAGGTGTGGGCAGCAAACAAATCATAAAACCACATTATTCTACAGCTCTATTCCAGGAGTTCTGCTCTTTCTTTAACTTACAACAATGATCTTACATTTCTTACTTTTTTTTTAAAATCATGCCTTTATTACTTTATAAGTAACTTATGATGACAAACATATCTAATATTCTTTCCTCCCCTTATTTGCCTCTCAACTACAACCCTGTGAGGTAGGTTGGATAAGAGAGAAGAACTAGCCCAAGATCACCAACTGGCTTTTATGCCTAAAATGGGACTAGAATTCACAGTCCCTCTTTTTAGATCAGCACCTTAACCACTACATCAAACTAGTCTTTGTGTTTAGTCTTACATTGTTTCTACCATCGATCAGCTGCAAACAAATGAATCTTGCAAGATGGGTGCCACACCAGTTTGATAAATAAATATAAAAAATAAATAACTGTCTCCCCTTCCCCAATTTATTCCCACTGCTATCTTTGTTTTAATTCTCTTTCATCACTATCCTAAGTGGCTTTGTAGATGATTGGCACAGAAAAGAAGACTTTGCCCAAGTATGAGACTAGATCTCGGTTAATACTGGATCTTACAAATATCTCTTTGCCCCTTACAGGTTGCTTCTGCATCCTCTGGGGTCTGCATCTTCCTTAGCAGTAAGCAGTCTAGAAACAATTGCTCAGTCAGCGAGATAAATTGAAAGAATGAGACTTAGAACAACTGGAAAAAGAGCAAAGGGTCATGCAAAAAGGAAATCTTACACAGCGTGTAATTCAGATCCAGTTCTCATAGCCCAAAGAAAACAATGAAGTGTCTTTATTAAATGTTGTAAAGTCATTAAAATCATAGAATCCTTCACAGTTCTGTTTACTTCTCTCACTGCTAGGTGTGGGATGAAATTTGAGTGGGAAAATGCAGATTTGGAACCACCTGAAAGTAAAATCTTAAAGCATATTGTCCAATACATTTCTTCTTTTGTTTATATGCCCTTATGCATGTTTATAACAGCATCAAAAACACACAGAATTTAGCAAAAGCATGAAAAGAGAAGCTGCTCAGTAAATATTTACTTTAAAAAGTTCAGGAACTCTTTTAGACTGGAACGACCCCTGGAAATTTGGCTTTGTTGTTTTTGGGTAACTCGAATCTCTCGTTAAAGATCTTTTGATATTTCCAACAATCTGTTCATTGTAGTTTTGCTATTTTTAATCTATGCGTAGGAAAGAATTTATGCATAATTTAATTTAATAATTTAAATTTTTGGCCTGCTTTTCCTGGAAGAAGGCATATTCACATGTCATTTCTTCAGCTTCTGAAGCAGTGTGGTTGGGAACCTGAGACCAGGTGGTAAAAGCAGAATCAAGTAAATCATTCAAAGAAACTACAACTCCAGAAGGTTAGCAGAGGAAAAAAAAATGCCTTCACCATATGGTATGTCAAAGTCAAAGAGAAGTTCAATACAAAATAAACATTTGGTAAAGCAACTCCTTGGTGCAGATTGCTATATATAATATCGACAAATAAAAATCCATGTGAAAAAATAGGACTACCATATTAACCCAAAACATGGCTACATTCAATCTATATTTACAATATTCTGAGAATGAAGCTTGAACCAATTCAAAAATATCACTAATAGAATTAAATGAATATAATCTTGGGTTGTTCATATGCAACTCTTATCTAAACAAAGAGTGCATACCCATCTCTGTTAGTCACTTTATTCACAACTGTACAAATGTTCCAGGATATTTTTATGCTGAGATTCAATCATACAATCTGTTAAAAGTCATATAATCATATCTTTAGTTATGCCATATATATTGGGAGGGGGGGGGGTGTTTCTGGAAGCCTGTAAAATTACCCCATTTGAGGTGGGGTGGGGATTCCTGGATTCAGCCTGCATTAAATATATCACATGTTTTTTGCTTTTGAATCTCAAGTTTATTTACAAATCTGGTATAAGACCAGTATAATGTTTATTTGACTGTTATACAATTTTGCTTAATTTACAATCTGACTGTTGCATTTATTGTTTCTATAAACTTTCTGTTAGTCAGAGGAAGGGAAAGGAGATGTATCCATGTAGTATAAAACAAGCATGACATTGCAAAAGTTGGGATTTGTATTTTTAATTTTGCCCAGAACTATTTGATATGATATGTAGAGGCAGATAATCACAAAAGGATTAACATACTTTTTAGGCCAGTGTTTCTCATCCTCAGCTCTTTAAGATCTGTGGATTTCAACTCCTAGAATTCCCTATCAGTGTTTCTCAACCTAGAACAGTGGTGGTGAACCTATGGCACTCTGTGGGCACGTGTGCCATTGCCCCAGCTCAGCTCCACTGCGTTTCTCCATTGAGTTTCTCAGCAAACAATGAAACAGAAGCTCACAAAAGAAAAAGATTTTGCCTCTTGCAGAGCTTCCTGTGTTAAATACAAAAATATTTTGAATGAAAAGGGGGAACTCAAAACTAAACAAGAATTGACCGATCAAGGAATTGATATGGCATGGTATTCACAAATGCAGATACATTCTAGATATGAGAAAGGTGTTAAACTATATGGTTTTTATAAAGAATTAACAGAATTAGACAAGATATTAACAGGGATAGAAGAAAAATTGATAAAGAAAATGTATACCTACCTATTAGGCATTAAACTGGAAGATGAACAAGTGAAGGAGACAATGATAATACGGGCAAAAAAACTTTGGTTATATATATTGTATAACCAAAGTTTTTTTACCCATATTATCACTGTCTCCTTTACTTGTTCGTCTTCTACTTTAATGCCTAATAGGTAGGTATACATTTTTTTTATAGATAAATGGCAGAAACTGTGGGATAGGAACTATAAACTAACAATGTCAACTGCATATAAAGAAAATTTGTGTAAGATATTTTATAGGTGGCATTTTGCGCCAGCGAGGTTGGCAAAGATGTTTAAAGATAAGTTTGCTAAATGCTGGAAATGCCACCAGATACCTGGGTCACATTATCATATGTGGTGGACATGTTTAAAAGCAAAAAAATATTGGACAAAAATACATACGTGGCTTGAAAAAATGATAAAACAGCATATTAATTTGAAGCCAGAAATATTCTTGTTGGGGATTTTATCCGAAACATACGGTAAGGGGAATGCATATTTAATTATTCATATATTAACTGCAGCTAGAATTATATTTGCACAAAATTGGAAAAGTGAAGAGATTCCCACAGATAAGAAGGTGATTAGGAAAATATTAGCTTCTACATAAATGAATAGATTAACACTTGCAATTAAGGAGAAAGAACAGACTGAATGTTATATGATATGGGATTTATTTTATCAATGGTTAGACAATAAAAATAAAAGTTAGAAACAGGGAAACAAAAGAAAAAGATAAGTGAAACAAAGAAGATATGTTAAGAGAGAGAAGTAAATATTATGATTACTATGTTTAATATTATTATTTTAATAATATAGAAGCAATACTAATGTAATGAGTATTGTTGTAAATTTTGATTATTATTTTACAAAGGTATTTGTACCCGGATGACACATTGTTTAACTGAAGATGGAATTATTACATTAAAAAATAAAAAAAATAATAATCAAAAAAGACTGCATGAATTCAGACCATATTTTTTCTCGTTCCAATTAGAATTTATAGCAGAGGTGAAATTCAATTATTTTTACTACTGGTTCTGTGGGTGTGGCCACAGGATTAACATCACCAAGCACAGAATTAAACTTCACAGAAGTTACAATGTAATAAGGGGAGAGGCAGATTCTGTGAGCAAGGCAATGAAGATTAGGCTAGAAACAACTGCCTTATTTACAGGATTAGCCCTGTAAAGTTAATCTTTACAGGATTAACCCTGCAAAATGGGAAAAAAACAAAAGGAGATTTCTTCTAATAACCGGTTCTATACCATTTCTATTGAACCGGTGCGAAGCAGCTGAATTTCACCTCTGATTTATAGTTCATAGCATCTTCATAAATTAGTTAGGTGTTTAAGCCACACTCAAGCCAATATTAATAGTCTGTAAGGCTAAACATTTTTCCAGTGGTTAAGTCAGTGAAGCTTATTTGTAAGGAGATGTAAATAAACTTGCATTGCAAATCTTATTAATTGCAATGTGTGAGAAATAAGTACCCATTACTCTTGTTTCCATTACTCTTGTGCATAACATTGATCACTCTTATTTTATACACTCTCTGAACGTGCTGCTGACTGGAATTGGTGAAATGATCAAACATGACTGGTTTATTTACAAAACGATTGTTTACTATGTTCATAAGCCTTTGTGAGGTCTATGCAAAAAGAAGTATAAAATAACTGGCAAAATAACCCAAACTGGTTGCCTTACAAATGAACCAGACCTTTCACTTTTAACCTTTCAAAGTGGAACATATTTGAAGGAGAGAGGCCGAACTAATTTTAGATAAAGGACCTTTCAGTATGGAGAGCATGAAAAAAGACTAAAGGTTCTGATTCAACTCTGCATTATTAATCAGAGAGTAATATATTTCTATTTCTGATAGATAAGGTAGAGAAATAGAGAGATAGATGATAGATAGATTGCAATTTTAATTTGATTTTATGAACACATACATGCAGACACACATATGGGTGGGTGTGTATGTACATAAAATCACATTGAAAATGTACACACACACACAGAGTGTATATATAGTTATTTTTTCACTTTAATGTTGGAAGGGACCTTGAAGTAAGCTCGCAAGATTTCTTTCTCTTGGCATGTACATGTATATATCCAAACTGTGTTGCTTCTCTCTGTCATATAACATATGCGGGTATATG